>PVLD010017237.1:0-42495 GCA_004027595.1 Dinomys branickii
GTAGCCTAGGCTGGTCTCGAACTCACAATGATCCTCCTGCCTCAGCCTCCCAAGTGCCGGGATTATCGGTGTTCACCATCATGCCCAGCTTCAGTAATATATTTTTTATTCATTTTAAGCCCTCATCAGAGTCACATGTAACAGTCACGTTTCCACAAATATTCTATACATGATACTATATTTTCTTTAAGATGATAGAAGCTTTCTCCACTGCAGTCTGCTTGTCTCCTACCTATGGTCTGTGCAAAGCAGCTGAGGCTTTTAAAAATCACCTGACTCAATTTTCCAGCTTCTGCCCATTATCCAATTCCAGAACCACTTATACATTTCTATGTGTTTGTTACGGATGAGCCCACTCCTTGTGCAATGGTGGAACTGGTCCACCTGCAGCTGTAGCAGAAATGAATATAGCTTTGCTGGCTTAAAATGACAGAAATTTATCCTCTCACAGTTTTAGTTGGCAGAAGGAGAAAGTCAAGAGACAGGCAGGCTGGACTCAGGTGGTTCTCAGGGCAAGGCCATTCCTGGCTTGTTTGTGCTTCTGGTGGCTGTAGGCATTATGTGTGTTTCATCATCTCTGTCTCAGTTCCAGGTTTCTGTTGTGTGTTCATCTAACCCCAAACTCTATCTCTGATATAAGAGGATCCACATACTTACATTGAGGTTTCATCCTGATAATGCAGGATGATGATGCCACCTGATTACATGGGTTGATGTGTGATGTAAGAGTTGCACGTCCTAGTGAGTAGAAAGTCAGTAGATTTTTTTTTTTAGTACCATTTCCTTCAGCCTACTTCATGACTCAAAGTGTCTCCCATATCTAATTTAAAAAAGCATGTCCTTGTTTTTAAGCTGTTCACTATAGCCACATCTCATTTCTGGCAGGAGAAATCTGCATTAGTTGTCTATGGCTGGTACAACAAATGACTGCAGACTTGTGGATTTAAAAGAATAAAATTTGATTTTCTCACAGCCTGGGGACTGGAGCATGAAATTAGTACTACTAGGCTGAAGTGGAAGCATTGGGATGGCTTTGCTTCCTCCAGCAGCGCTAGGAAAGGATCTGTCCTTTGCCTCTTCCAGCTCCGGTTGCTGTTAGTTTTGCTTGACTTGTGTAGCATTACCCAATCCCGGTTCCCTTTCCTGTAGCCTTTATTCCTCTTGTGTGTACTTGCTCTGTGCCCATTTTATTAGGATACTGTGATAGTATGTAGTGCCCGCTCAGGTAATCTGGGATGACTTCCACACCAATCACTTCTGCAAGGACACTTTGTCCAAAGAAGTCTCCATGACTTAGAATGCATGTCTTTGGGGAGGGCAGTTTCAGCCTTCCATGAACACCTGTTTATGTTCCACTTCATTCTTATGCAGAGGAAGGCAGGGAAGCCCACAGTGGGTAAGTATGGGATGGGTATGTATTATAATGGTAACTTTCTAGCACACACCATAGAGGAAAGAAGAAAGGTTCTTGCCTATAACTTGTAAAGTTTACATTCAGAGGAACTTAATGTAGGATGTTATAATGAAATTTATTAAATTATGCTATATCTGATCATTTATTCTAATGTGTTCACTTATATACTTACATCAGACTTTCTTAACATTGGTGCTCCTGGCATTTGGATTGATTGGATAATTCTTGGTCTACAGGGGACTGGTCCCTTGCATTGTAGGCTGTTTACTAGAATCTCTGGGCTTTACCCAATAGATGCCAGCAGCACTACTTTCCCCTCTTCTCAGTTGTGACAAAAATATATCATCCCCCCCTAAATGACATCCTTAAAAAGAAGACAGTGGTCAAAGTAATGGAGATCACGCTTACCTTCTTCCTCTAGGAACATAAGTCTATCATTTGTTTTTGGAGCCAGGTGAAAGTCCACCTAACAATATCATTGCCTGCTTTGTGGTATTCATGTGCCTTGCTAAAGTTGAAACTCTAGATTTGCCGTATTTTAATAATAATTCTATAAACAAAAGTGTTATAATGTGTTTGACTGAACTTCAGCCTAGTAATTATGGCTTACTTTTTGAAGAATACACAAATTATCCTATCATTCATCTGTTCTGGATTCCTTTAATCACCTTGGCTGCTACATGGATATTCCCTATTTAACAGTCTACTGACTTAATGACTATTCAGACTTAGGACTGAGGTGCGTTGTTTGGACTTGAGACCCACCACTCAGGCTTATGCTCTGCACTCTGACTTACCACACAAGAACATGAGCAGCAGTGCGATTTTACAGTGGCCTCTTCTACTGCACAGCACTGTAATTTTTGCCTTATTGCACTGTGTACAGTAAAGGACTGTAGTTTCATGTTATGTTACATGTTACACTAGTACATGTGAGAGTTATGCAAAGAAAAGCAAAGTCATCACATTGGAGTTTCCTTCGACCATGTTTTTTGTTCTGAACACCATAATGTTCATACTGTACACAATTCTTCACTTAGTGACTGACTCATTTAATGACAGTCAAGGGAATGGAGCCTGGTCATTAAATGAGGAATGTCTGTATATTGAAATACCTGCATGCTCTTGGAATGAAAAAGCTCACTTTGAACTCACCAGCACATATTTATGGGATCACCATTTTCCCTTTACACTATTTGGCCATTCTCATTCTTTTAGTACTTAATCCTTTTGTTTAGGATTCCTAGGAGGTTAGAAACCATAAATACAAACATATTTGTGTGCATAATTATATATAAATATAATGCAGAGGTTATTTTTATTATATACCTTAATGTTATACATAATATCCCTTGGCAACTGAGGGGATATGATATGTGTATACGCATATGCACACTCGTGATAGTTAATTATGATATGTCAACTTGACTTAATCTTGATCAAGAGCCACCTGGCAGATTAGTAAAGCTCTATATGATTATGGATGATTGGCACATGAGCCACAAATTAAGAAGGGAAGACCCACCTACATATGGGTGGTACTGACCAATAGGGTGTATCTTGGATGGCATAAAAAGGGAAAGAGGGAAGTCACCTTTTTTCTTTTTTTCCCTTTGGAATGGCTCTGGTATTCACTACACCTTCAGACTCTGGTCTTTAGTGCCTTCAAGCTCTCATGTAGCTTCTCTGGCTTTCAGACACAGACTCAAACCAGTGACTCTGCAGTGAGCTTGGACCGCTACTTTGACCTTGAACTGCTACTGGATCTTCTGGTTCTCTCTTTTTTTTTTTTTTATCTTCTGGTTCTCGAGTGCACAGATGGTGATATGAGATTCTTCCACCTCTGATTCCTCAGATCACCACTGAAAGTCCTCTTCTGACCCTGTTAACCTACCTAGTAAATACCTTGTGCAATTATGGATATGTTTTATACTGATTCTGTTCCTCTAGTGAGTTCTAGCTAATAATTATATATATATATATATATATATATATATATATATATATATATACAGACTCTGGATTTCCAACCCCAACTGAGGTAATTCTCTTTGTTCTTTAGCCTGGTGCAGGCCACCATTATCTGACCAGCTCTACAAACCAGAATGCTACGAAGAAGTTACAGGGACAACTCCTTCCTTCCCGCTTCCCAGCCCATTATAAAGTGCTTTGCATTACGCCTCCTAAAAGTGCTCTCACAGCTCCTCGTGTTTGTTAGGCGCACTTCTTTCCTACCAGTTCTAGCTACAGAACCTCTCATCTGGACTAACACAATAGCCCCCTGGCTGGGTATGTCGTATCTATTCTTAGTAAACCTATTCTATTCTCTATTCTAAGTGATATTTTTAAGATGTAAGTCTTGTTATGAAATTTCATAAAGCATTCTGTTTGCTTCTGGAGAAATATAAGGTCTTGCCCGTGGCTTAGAGAGTCTCATCCATAATCAGTCCTGCCTGTTCTGTTGCACCATCTCTCCCTGGCCACACTGACCTTTCAGTATTTGCACATGTATTGCTCAACTTGAGGAAATAAGTGGTACTTCGTTTTGTTCCCACTTACCCTCTGGACATCTTTTTATTTTTCATGCTTTTCAAAAAATCATTTTTACCCTTTGCAAAGTGCCTCAGGTACTGTATGAGTCCAATATCTTTAGGATAAATGGTTGAAAAGATTGGTGAAACCTGGGCCCTGTTTCTTTTCAACATGTTTGTCTATATTTTTAAGACTAAAGATTAATTTCTTCAACAGAAAATATAAAAATGAAGCCCTAGATGATTTTGCTTTCTTTGGTCTAGCACAAAACTGTCTGTATTCAGAAACAAATAAAATCTTTTTCATAAAATACTCTAAAAATTCATTTTCTTTTATTAGTTACTTACAACAAATTACTATAGCTATGACTGTTGTTATTTGCAAGCCATTGTTTCTGGTAGTTAGCCATCCTGATATCATTCAGTTCATGTACAGGCTCCTGAGATTCGTTTGGCATTTATCATTGATGAAGCTGTTCTCACTGTATTTTTTGCATGCAGTCTTTAAAAGCTATTGTTCCAAGCAATACACAATCTCAGACAAGGTGACAGGAAATTAACAATGGTTGTTTTATCACATATTGATATCTTCAATTTGGATTCTGAAATAAATATAGACATGTAAGATTGATCATACACTTAAAACATTAACTGTTCCTTTCAATAGAGCAATAAAAGTCAGCAGTAGTGCAACTGTGTTAGCTATCCTTTGTATACATATTTTCTAAATGTATGCATGTTTTCATTCTTTTATCTTTAAAATAAAAAAAGGTATTGTTCCAGAGTGCTGTGTAATCATCTCAACCCAGTATGGGTCCTTATTTATGTTTAACCACATTGAACACCTTTCCTTTTAGAGAACCTACATCATGTCTTTTGCTAACCTTGTAAAAATTCCAGGTCCGCCTATAATACGGCTAAGAACACTGATAGTCCTAATATGACAGGGGCGATCTCTACAAATTGAGCATAATTTCCATTTATTCAAAGAGCAGACAGTCACATGACTTGCTTGCATATCATCTGCCTTGCTGTGTGGCCTCAGGAAAGTCCTGTTGATTGCTTTAGATTCTTCTCTTCAGAAGAAGAGATTGGACAATGTGTTAGTTACTTTTCTCTCATTGCTGAGACAAAATATCTAATGTCCAATATTAAGGAAGGAAATGTTTATTTAGCTCATAGATTGCGGAGGTTTTAATCCATAATCAGTTGGCTCCAAGGCAGAGTGGCATGGATGAGGGGCAATCATTAATGGTGGTGGAAAACAGCAAAAGCAATAAGAGCAAAAATTGGGGGAGAGCAAGCTTCTTTTCCTCTCTTATGTTGCATGCAAGTTACCCTCCTCTAGAACTCACATCATCCCCCTGCCCTCATCAGGCTCAAGGATATTTACAAAGTGAGGACCCTGGGCTCCTGTTGAGTCACTTAGATAAACCTGTAAACTTCCCAAGTTGACACAACGAATCACCCATTACAACATCCATAAATAGCTGCCCATGGTAATCTCCGCTACACCTCAGGAATTAGAACTGCTGAGTTAAGCTTTAAAACTTCAAAACTTCTCAAGTTGACAGTCATTATAGATGATTGTGGTTCCATCATAGTAAAAATATTCAATGCAAAGAGGATATATCACAGTAGATGTACTTTTCATTTCTTTTGAGGATGGCCTATGATGAAAAAGGAACTATTTTATCAAATAAAATAGTTTTATTTATTATTCATTTATTTAATAAATGAATAAATGAATTTAAAATAAAAAGCAAAGAAAGACTCTTAAAGGCAATTCCTGGTGGGGGTGTAGATCAGTAGCACAATGCCTGCCTGGCAAGGGTGAGGTCATGAGTTTGATTCCTGGTACCAAAAAACAAAACAAAACACAACAAAACCTAAAAGGCAATTCCAAAATACAAGAAAAATTGATTCCTAGAAGAATAATTCACAGGAGAAATAGGCAATTCCTTTTCAAAATCTGTAATAAAATTATAATTTATTTTTCAACTATGATGAATTAGTTTTCAAACACAAATACCAGATGTACATGAATTTAACTTGAGAAAAGGTTTATTTTGTCTCACCATTTGGAAGTTTCAGTCCATGACCAGTGAGCCTCATTGCTTTGGGCCTCAGACTAGGCAGCACATGATGATGGGGGCCTGTGGCAGAGGAGTCCTGTTCTTTGGATGACCGGTTCCAAAAAATATAGAGGAAGGGGTGGGTTGTACTCTCCTTCTACAACATACAGCAAAGAGCCTAACTCCTCCTAAATATTCCAGCACCTAGAATACATAGGTCTTTGGGGGACACTTCCAATCCAAACTGTACTGTAGGGTTTAACTTCTCATGCATAGTGGTGGTGATGTGTATTGTTCATGAGGGCATCAGTGACATTCACAGCAAGTGGTGGTAACATAAAAAGCTGGCTCTTCTATGAGCACGTGTGTGTTTACTGGCCCTTCACAGAGTCAGAAATCTAAGACACAGCCAGAAAGCAGCTCCATCTTTTGTGATTCCCTTCCCGTCCTTCTACACTTCTGTCCCAGTACCATTGCTGCCATTCTTCTAAGCCTCTGCTCAGCTTGGACTCTCTTTGAGCTCTGCCTTACATTGCATGTCACTGTGGTACGTCCTGATGAGCAGGAGCTGAAGATTTGGCTTTCATGTTTGGCCAGCCCCTTCCTCACCTTCCAGATGATCTTTGGCCCCATGCTTCCCAGCAGAGTTTTGTAAACAGTGAGATAATATAATGTAAGACCTGATATAGAAGCCTCGGATGCTCCTTACAGTCACAGAGCTGGATATTCCACTGCCTACTGACTGACTGAAATTTGGCTGACTTCATCTTTGTGCCAGAAACTGCAAAGCTTTGCTTCCTTATTTTTACCTTAATTTTTACCTTCCTTATTTTTACCTTCCTTATTTTTTCCTTTATTTTTAGATATAATTGAATTATATCTTCTCTAGTCCGAAACCAATGACATTATTCTTCCTGAGCTCACTGAAGGAAGATCTGTCTTTGACTCATGGTTCCAGCCAATTCTTATGTCTGACGCTTGGAATTCCCATGGTAGGGATTGCTCAGTTATTAAGTGATGATGTTTTTACTTTTTGAACGACCTTTTTATTTTCAGATAATTATAGATTTATGTTCATTTTAAGACACAATGCACAGAGAGTCCTGTACTAGTCGCTTTGTGTTCTGCAGCATTAACATCCTGCATAGCTCTGTTACAATACTTCAAGCAAGAAATTGGCGCTGATAGAATCCATCTATCTTTCTCAGATACTACTAGTTTTATGTACACTTGTATCTGTATTTAATTCTATAGGATTTTGTTTCATTTGTAGAGTCATATGACCATCACTAGAGTCAAGACTTTGTAACATTCCTATTGCCTCGTGGGGCTCTTCTCTTGCCTTTTTGTAACCACACCCATCCATCCCAACCCTGTCCCTAATCCCTAAGAAACACAATTTTGTTTTCCATCTCTATAATTTTGTAATTTCAAGAATGACCAATAGCTGGGATTTCATTGTAGGTGACCTTCTGAATTCTGTTTTTTTTCATTCAGCGTGATTCCCTTGACATTGATTCAATCTTTTTAAACATCCACAGTTCATGTCTGATTATATTGTAAAGCAATAGTCATGGTGAGGATGGTCCACAATGTGCTGAATTGTTCATCTGTTGAAAGGCGTTGGTTTGTTTCCAATTTTTGACTATAGTACATTAAGCTGCTAACAACATTCTAGTATAGGTTTTTTATACTACATGTTTTCATTTTTCTGGAATAAGTGTTAAGAGTACACTTTCTAGGTCATATGATACTTGCATGTTTAGTTTTATAAGAAACTGCCAAATTTTATTCCACAGAGGCTGTGTCATTTTATACTTTTGCAAGAAATGCATGAAAGGTTGATATTTTATTGGATACTTTTGGGTATTTGATACTGTCACTATGTTTTATTTTAGCTCTTGTGATAGGTGTATAGTGATACTTCACAATCCCTTAATTTAATGTTTAATGGCTAATGATGTTGGAAATATTTTCTTAAGCTCATTTGCCATCTGTATATTCTGCTGGTGCAATATTCGTTTGTATCTTGTTGTTTTCCAATTGGATTGTTGTTCTTGTGATTATGAAGTTTTCAGTTTTTCTTACCTATTCTAAGTACTGGTCTTTTATTAGGTAAATGTATAAATATTCTCCACATTCATTGCCTCTTTTTCATTCTTTTACTGAGAAAATATTTTAAAGTTTTGGTGAAATTCAGTTAATTAACTTTTCTGGGCCAGGGATATAGCTCAGTGGCATAAGCACTTGCCTGGCAAGCCTGAGGTCATGAGTTCGATTCCTGGTACCAAAAAAAAAAAAAACCCAACTTTTTCTTTTATGAATTTTGAGTCTGGTGGCGTCATTCTTTACCCTGTCCTAAGTCCTCAAGATTTTTATGTATTCTTTTCTTAAACATTTATAGCGTATTTTATATTTAAATCTATGATTGATTTTGAGTTACTATTACTGTCAAGTTTGAGGTTTAGATTTATTTGTTTGGCCTGTGGATATCTAATTACAACTTGCACTGGTCATTGAAAAGACTCTCCTCTCTCACTGAATTGGTTTTGCACATTTGTTAAAATCGCTATGGTTTATTTCTTGGCTCTCCATACCATTTGTCACTTGGCCAGTATCATCCACCCTTGATTACTGCAGCTACATACTAAGGTTGACATCAGATAAAGTGATACAATTTGCTTCGCTTGTTTCAAGTTTGTTTCAGCTATTTTAGGGCCTGTGTCTTTCCATATACATTTCAGAATAAGCTTATCTTGTCTACAAAATATCTTACTGGGATTTAGATAGGAATTGCATCAAATCTCTAGATCAATTCATTAAAAACTGTCATCATCACCTTATCACCTATGCTGGATCTTTTACACCATGAATAGTATCTTTCCATTTATATCCCATTTATACCTTTCTAGTTATATAGGCCTTCTGTGACACTTCTCTTTTGCATTTTGTATCTTCCTTATCATAGATCCTCTGTTTTGCTAGATTTATACTTAAGCATTTTGTCTTTGAAAAGATCTGAAATGATACTGTCTTCATAATTTTAGTTTCTACACATGCATAATAAGTATACAAATGCAACTGCTTGTTTTGTGTTTACTTTGTATGCTGTGACCTTACTGAACAATAGCTTTTTATCTTATAGATTCCTTGTAATTTTCTATGTAGACAACCATGACAATGCCATTTTATGTAAATTTGTGTTTTTTATCAGTTGGATTCTGAGGTCTTCGGGGCCTTTAGCATTGGATGTTTCTATATTACACAAAAAGTATGGGATTAATATATATTTATAAGGCCACTGCAATTAGTACTGTTATTTGTGAATTTCAGTGATGTTTAATAATATCCTATTGTTTTTCTAGTTTTAAATTTTTTCTATATCCTGAAAGAGCTAATTGATGGTACATTTATCTACATGCCCAGACTCCTGTTTTTCCTCGGAGTGCAGTGCACTTAGTCTATTTAGAACAATTCTCATTTACTTACAACTTCAAGAGAACAGTGTACAACTTCAAGAGAACTTCAGAGTACA
Source organism: Dinomys branickii (assembly GCA_004027595.1). Taxonomy (NCBI): domain Eukaryota; kingdom Metazoa; phylum Chordata; class Mammalia; order Rodentia; family Dinomyidae; genus Dinomys; species Dinomys branickii. Next base: position 9,556 of record PVLD010017237.1, read on the forward strand.
GATTGAAACTGGGATTTAATTAATGTCCTAATGCAATACTTGAATACTAACTCCTTATCATGATAGAGAAATGCCTATATATCTGATTTCATTTAGAGTCTTTAGAAGGCATGCAGCATGACTGAAGCATTGTATTTTTCCTGCGACACAGGTAATAATTGCAATTCTAGAAGCTGGACATTGGCTCTTTCACATAGTTTGCTTGGCATTGACTGACTTCCTTCTCTGTTTATGGTTGGAGGAGGACTTTCAGCAACTTTTTTTTTATTGCCTATGCCACATGTTTGTATTGTCTACCATATTTTTCAATTAAGGATCATCATTCTGTGCAAGAAAACACTCTCTTTTCCCAGCGTTTATAAAATATAGTTAATACATGGCAGAATGTACAAGCAGGAGAGAGAGCAGGTGAGAATGATGAGACTCCATAACTTAATAAGCAAAAGAGGAAGTAACAGCCTTGTCTGAACACCTAGGGGATGAACTTGAAAGTGATTCATAAAAGTCTAATACATATTGCCCACTTTATTGGAGCTTCATATTTTGCAAATAAGTATGATCAAAAGTTGATACCTAATTTTTTTCAAAAGTAAGATTGACCATACTAGATGGTCCAATCTAAGGCATTTTTGTGATTTGTTGAGACCCTATAAATGTAGTAATAGATTGGGTAAATATAATAGAGAAATTGGGAAGTCACAATGCAGAGGTTATGCTCTGAGATAAACCTTCTCCCTTTCAAATATGACTATGAATCAGTGACAACCATTTAAATATTAGACCTGGAGGATGACGCGTAGGTCAATGCAATCTGATAAATGTGTATTGAGTCCTTAGTTTATGCTAGGATAGGATTACACTGGGTGTACAAAGAGGCATAAGATATAGCTCTTCCTCTGGGGGTACTGAAACAAATGTGTGCCTCTAGATTATCTGGAAAAATACTTCAAAGTCAAGTTCTAGGCATTTAGAGCCTGAAATTTCAAGCAGTCTGAAACTACAAACAAGGATAAGCAAAATCAAGATTTTCTCAAGAACTGACATTAATAATAAATAAAGGGAATGAAAGGACAATGCTCACTGCAAACTTTGTCTTTCTAGGCAGGCCAGCTTCATTTGTATAGAATGACCTACTTGTCTCCCTGTGGGACTGGATTCCTGTATACGTGAGTCCTTTCTATACAATAATGCAATATTTACGTATAATCAACCACTACATGTCTTTCTGTGTGCTTTATCTCTAGAGTCCTTATAATACCTAATACAATGTAAATGCTATGTGTGATAGTTAACTGATTGGGTCAACTGGATCAGCATAGTTCTGTGTGGCTGAAGGGATTTATGAAGATGGAAGGCCCACTCTGGGTGTGAGTGGCACCAACCAATAGGCTTTAGCCTGAATAGAATGAAAAAGAAGTGAAAAAGGAAGGATGGCTTCTGTGTCTTCAGAAGAGCTCGTCTTCACTTTCACCTTGGATATCACTTCCTGGCTTCCAGGGCAGAACCTTCAGCCTTCTGTCATAGACCCTTCGGCCTCCTGATATGGACCTGCAAGGGCACTACAGTGAGCTCCAGGCCTTTGCCTGGACTCTTTGGCTCTCCATTGCTCAGGCAGACCTTTTGTGCTTTTCCACACCTGACTTTGCGGGCAGCCATGGTAAGCCAATTTTGTAAATTCTTATACTGTATTTGTACATCTTGTATTAAATCTGTTTCTCTAGTAAGCACTGAGTGATAGACTAGGTAGTCATCCCATTGTATTGTTGAGAACATAACAAGAGAAAATAGGAAATAACAATTAAAAAATTTCTGTACTCGTTCAGTACAGATATGCTGTTTAATTCTGAACAATTATGACTCACAGTTGGTAGAAACCCTGGGTAAAGAACCCACAGGTAAAGAGGGCAGTGATAACTTTTGAAACCTTTGTCATCAGCACCTGCGTCGGTCATCATCGTATGCAGGAAAATGAGAGTGATGCACTTCTTCACTCACTAGTTGTCACTATTATGTTTGGGCCATCTTGCTGATGAGTTCATTAAAAACAGTTCACTTTGTAATGGTTCTGTTGACCATGCTAAATATGAGATGGCCTCATTAATGTGGCAAAAGACTTTTCTTTCTGAGCTAACAGAACACTGTGAAAGAATCTCAGACGTGCTTCAAGCCTTTTGGCACTGTACACCGCCCACAAAAACTGTGAAGCAGAAGGAACTGCTCACCACTCATTTCCAACAAGTGATACTTGGTGTGACAGTTACAGCACAGGCCAGGAGCCACCTACTTGGCTCCCAGCCCACTTAGTTACCAGCTGTCTGACAAGGGACAAATTGCTTGGCCTTTTTTTTTTTTGCCTCAGTTTTTTCCTTACCTAAAATAAAGGTTATAGCAGTACCTACTCACAGGATTGTTGGGGATGATTATGTGAGTTGAAACATAAACAATGCATTGAGAATAATCTGGAAGAAGAGAGATGAGTGTAGAGAGAAGATAAAGAAGCAGACCCATATCTGGAGGAAGTCAGGGTAGCACCTGGAAGTTTTGGAACTGGTAAGGTGGAGATGGCAGCATGTGACAGATGGGAGAAACCTGGAGAGGTGAGGAGTGGACACAATTCTGGATTGTCTTGAGATGATTATAGCTTTCAGAAACAATGCCGCTTGGAGAACTTTAAGATGGTAGAGGTCGGATCTTATTTGAAGGTGGAGGGAGTAAAAAAAAGTAATTAAGATTTAAGATGTTAGAGAGAGAACATTATTTTCAAATAACAATTTTAAAAAAGATTTTCAGTTGCTATGCTATTTTCAAATTTTTAGTGAGAATCTTTTCAAATATAATTAAAAGAATTGAGAGAGTCTATGATCTAAGCTACCTATCATGTAGCTTTGGCAATTATCAATATTTTCTAAAGCTTGTTTTCTTTATTATCTACACTGGAAAAAAGTTGCTGAAGAAATGGATCAAATTTCATATACTTTAACTCATTCTCCTCATATTAATTTATTATGTGTCTCTAAAATAATATAGACCTTTATTTTTATAACTGCAATCCTACTATCAGACCTAAGACATGAACACTAATTTTTCAGGATTACCTGATACCCATCTTTTATTTAATATTCTTTAAATGTCTCCAAAAGTCCTCTTATATATAGTTGGTAGAATCAGAATAAATACAAGGTCAATCCATTGCACTGCACCCTTATTTCCATAGGTTCTTCTCATCACTAACAATTATTTCCTGATCCAACTCCTCCTTTAATTTATTTGTTGAAAATAATCAAAGCACTTTTAGTCAGCCATGGTGGTGCACAATTATAATCCCAGAGGAAGCTGAGGCAGGAGGATTTCTGTGAGTTAGAGGCCAGCCTGGGTTACATAGTGAGTTCAAGGCCAACCTGAACTACATAGTGAGACCCTCTCTCAAAAATAAAGGTATTTTAAATAGAATATCTCATATTAAGGATTTGGCCAATTATTCCTGATTCTTCCCTTATTGTATCATTCAGTGTGTTCAAGAGCAGTCTATGGTGGTACAGATTGTAAGATGATACATTTCTCTTTCTCTAAGATAGAAGCAAGAAGAGAAAAGGTAATTGACGTGGAAGAGGAAAAAGCTGTGAGTGTCAGAGAGAAGGGTTTAGATCTCTTCTGTGCAGTGAGCTTATTGGTGAGATAATGATGGGAAGAGCTGCGGCTAGGTTTGAATGCAAAACAGCTCAAAGAGTGTGCTAGGAAATTGACTAGAGGTGTATGAAAGGTGCTCCAAGGAATAATGTAAATTACACTAGGTTAATTAACACTGCTTTGTGGGCAACAAATCAGCTTGTGTTCTTGGCTGTCTTTCTTGTTATTTGGGGACCTCTGGGCACAGGATTAAGTCTGGATGGCTGGGTTCCAAGGTGAGTACATTTAAAAAATTACATGAATCAAGGATGAGCCCAGGCAAAGACCGAAATGATTAAGCCAGGAAGGAGTTTTTTTCTCAAATGCCAATGGATTATGAAAAAGAGATGATAGGTCAGCAGATTTAAAGGAAGAAAGGCAAAGCTAAGACCTGTGGTGGTGAGGAGAGCTCACAGGACACCTGCTGATGCTTCTGAGGCTGACAGATGAGCTCTGGATGGCTGAGGCAAAGTTGGGTGGAGAGAGGTGTGCCGGCGTAGGTCTGGATCCACTCCTGCCTTGCTTCATAGAAGTGGTATGATTTTAGGTACATTATTAAATATCTCTGTGAAACTGAATTTCTGCTATCATAAAAGGGGGCTAAAATCCATGTCTCAGAAGGTTGAAGAATGAATGATACACTGGGTGCAAAGCATCGAAGGCTATAAGGTAACAGGCACTCATGAAGTATCTCTTGTTACATGGGCAGAGGTCAGGACTGAGTACACCCCAGTGGTGGAACACTTGCCAGATAGAGGAGGCCAGGGAGGTATAAGGCTAGTGTGTTTTGTATCTCAATAAAGGAAACTGTATTCATGGATTAGCACCCATTAGAGTCACTAGGACTGGTGGAGAAAAAGCAATATGAAATTGATAACTTTAAACAGTGATCATCAGAACCAAAGCTGGCAATTTAAAATACAATAAAGCTAAAAAAAGAGACTTCCGGGAAGATGACAACCAGGTAAGCAGCAGAAAAAGATCTTCCCAGAGGATCGCCACCCAGACACTGGAATATAGCCACATGAGAGAGACAAGAGGGAGAGAAGAGGGCCCCTGGATGGAGGAAGGGTCTGAAATGAGAATTAAAGCCCTCAGAAAGAGTGAACAAGAGCTCTCCTGGAGGAAAAGCTTGGAGGGTTATCATGGCACAGTTAGAGGAAGAGAAGGCGGAGAAGGAGGGAGCCATTGCTCAGTACACACAGTTGGCCCGCTCCCTCATTCTGGCGCTCAAAGCTTCAGCTTTAGAGGCCCACGCTCATGGGAGCCTCCGGACTTGGCCAGGGGAGAGCGGAGTTCTGAGAGCTGGCCCAAAGCTGGAGTGGAGAAGGCACAGCCCAGAAAAGAGGCAGCAGCAGATGGAAGGTATTGTTGAACCCAGTGTGGGAATGAAAAGTTGCAACTGCCATTAAAGCAGCATGCTCACTCTGCAGTGACCTTTCTAATCAGAGCCCTGAGGTAAGGTGGAGTCAAAGAAAACAGTACACAGCCCATCACACCCAGCTCTACGCCTGCACTGAGGCTGTGGCCTCCTACCTCTCCACTGTGTGAGCAACTACCAGCAGAGAGCAGCAGAGAGCGGTGGCAGTGACCCCAGGGCCACAGCAATTCCCAGGCATCCAGTCAAAGAACAAACGGGACCTGGAGCACAACAGTAAGAGAAAGCTGCAGATGGAGGTGGATCACATGGCCCCACACCCTTCTCACTCCAACACCAAGCAGGAAGCATGGGCTGAGTTACCCGGCTTCAGCTCCTACCCTGAACTCCCTCTGTGAGCACCTTGCATCTTGATAACCAGTGCACTCAATATGTCTTCCTGCCAGAAATGTGATGAGTCCACAGGCTTCAAGCCTCACCCTAAACTATTAACATGAGCACCAAGAGGGACTTGATAGTGCTTGCATATATGAACCTAGTCCTGAAATCCCAGAGACAACATACTGTACACAGAAGACCTGAGAAAATCCTCCAATTCTCTCCTAGAACTAATAATTAAACTTAGCACACAGCCTGGACTACCTCAGTGAGCATGGCTGGGGGAGACCTCGCCATTTTTTCCCAGCATCATGAGTGCGCCCAATGCTCAGCTGTAAGGGGCGGGGAGCAGCAGCACTGGAGACTGATTAGACTGGGACCCCAGGAGCACCTTGTTGGGTCAGAGCCTTTAGGTCTGTGGGGGTGACCCCTTCGTCTCAACTGGGAGTGCCTTGTTGGGGCAGAACCCAGAGGGCTGTGGGAGCAACCCTATAGACTGGCTCAGGTCCCTGGGAGCGCCTTGCTGGAGTGGAGCCTGGCAGCACTTGCGGGCAACCCCAAGAACTCAGACAGGCCTCCAGCAGCGTGTCATTGGGCTGGAACCCAACGGTCTGCGGGGAGTAACCCCACGGGCTGGTTTGAATCCCTGGGAGCGCCTTGCTGGGGCGGGGCCAGCAGTCCTTGGGGCAACCTTAAGAACTCAACTGGGCCTCTGGGAGTGCCTTGTTGGGGTGGAACCCAGCGGTCTGTGGGGGCAACCCAGCAGACTGGATTAGGTCCCTGGGAGCGCCTTGCTGGAGTAGAGCACAGCAGTGCTCAGGGGCGCCCTTGAGAACTTGACCTGGCCTTTGGGAGCACCTTGTTGGAGTGGAATCCAGTGATCTGTGAGGACAACCCCACGGACTGGATTGGGTCCTTGAGAGTGCCTTGCTGGGGCAGAGCCTGGCAGTGCTCAGGCCTGACCCTGAGAACTCGACCATGCCCCTGGGAGCACCTTGTTCAGGCAGAACCTGGAGGTCTCTGGGGCTGACCCCATGAACTGGTTTTGGGTCCCCAGGAGCACCTTGTTGAGGTGGGGCCCAGTGGTCCACAGTGTGAACTCAGACTGGACTAGACCCCCAGGGGCCTCGAGGGCTTATCAATCAGGTATGACCATAGTGTATTTGGTTCCCTGCCTATGTACGTCTTTGAGGATGGGTGCTTTTCCACCTAGTGCCATAGTATTTGAATACACTCATGTGTATTATAGCATAATTTGAAGCAGCCCTTTGTCTTCCAAATGTGAGAGCCTGAGGGAGTAAATAAACCAAAAAGTACAGTTATTGTCAGAGGGAAGAGGATTGATTGGGTGGGGGAACAATGGAGATGAGAGTGGAGAAAACTGTATGATTAATCAAACGTGCCATCATCTGTATAACTGAGTAACAATAGTGAAGATGTCATTTTGTAATACAGCATCCATTTTAATTCCCCAATATCTGCTTTATAATTCTGTTTCCTTTATCATTTATGCTAATACTGATTTATAACTAAGAAATGTGAAGATAAGATTATGTAATACAACAGCCATTGTTAGTTCCCTACTATCTTCTGTATAATTGTGTATTTCCTTCATTGTTTTTGAGATACCTGAGTAACAAATATGATATTATGTAAAACAGCATTCATTGTCAATCTCCTACTATCTTCCTCATAATTTGTGTATTTTCTTATTGTTTTGTGTTATTCATGTTTAAATTCTTTTATCTTTAAAATAAAAAATGATATTGCATATATATATATATATATACACACACACACACCCTCACATGTATATCTGCCCATCCACACTGTATCCATCTTTGCAACTGCTCCATGTTTTAATGTATACCAGGGAGATCATTGTTTTGTAATCTTTGATCCAGAACTGTGCAGTTGATAATTAGGTATTCAGGCTGGGTGAACTCAGATATTCATGAATCTGATCATGACTGCTTTTAAGTGAAACACACTAAACCAAACACACTGAAACAGTGAATCTGTTTCCAAATTCCACTCTCATATCTCTCAGTATTCACAGCCTAGCGGAGACATTCAGAAGAGTCTCACTGTGGTGAAATTTCACTGAATATTCAGTATATGTGGAGCACCTCAAGTCAATCAGGTCTGATGAAGATAAACAGTGACTAGAATGTTTTACAGCAAAGCTTGTTTTGGGCTCCAGCCTAGTTCTTAGGTGAGTGTTTATAGGGAGTGATGGGATGAATTTAACAGTTTCCAGCTCAAGCAATTTTTTTGCAATACTGAAAAACCAGTCTGCAAGTTTAGGAATCTGCATGTAGTTAGTAGACAATCATCTCCTGCAGCTTGAAAATGGTCTTGCTGCCGCTGAGTGGGTGGGAGGTGAATGAGGAGAGAAATGCCTTGTGCGCATGGCATGCAGGACCACCCTGATGAGAAACGCTGGCAAGCGCCCATGTTTCAAGATGCTTATGAGTGTCTTCTGCCTGTGTTTTATCTGTGGGTGTTACCATGGCTACTGATGGGATGAAATGAAAACCAAAAGGTAGAGGGAGGTAAACAGATTAGGGAGAGGAAGAAATGGGGAAAACAGTCCCAGTAGCTGAGCATGGGGATTTACTGTTGAAGATCTCGATTGCCTTTCCAGCTGCCGACATTGTGTATTTTGACATACACTCAGCAACCCATTACCTCTTTGACTGAGGCTCCATAAAGGACTCCAATGGAGATAATCTGCCTGCTCTGTGCAGAGTTCTTCATATTTCTTATGGGGGGAAATTGAGAAAGTTTGGAATTGTTAGGAAAAGCAGACATGGCGGGTTGTAGCCCTGACACTGCAGTGTAGCTATAGTCATAGGTTTGGAACATTTCGTTGCAGAGAGAAGGAGCCCTTGCTGCCTATGGTGAACATCTGTCTTCCGTGTAATTATATTTTCCTGTCCCAGGGTCCATGTGTACTCCTTTGTTGTGTGTGACTATATGTGTCACTCAGCACCTGGATAACCCCACTGGTTTATTATCTGCTCTTGATAGGAGAGTCTGGAGGGGGAGAATGGGATCCTGTGCTTGTGGCATAAGTGTGTACATGCACACCCGGAGATCCTCTGCCAGCTGTGCCAGGACCTTCTGGATGCGGAAGGCATGGAAGTTGATCTTTCTCTGTCTCTCCATGTGTGGAAAAACATGTTCTATTTAGTGCCTAGGTGAGCCCTGTCTTTGTTGGAGATCCCAGCACCTGCAAACCATGTACAGTAGTAATAGGTTGGCATCCTGAGTCTGTTGGTTTTGATGATAGATTATAGATGTCATTTCCTCAGAAGGAAGCTTGCTCTTAAATGTCAGCTTTGCATTTCTCAGCTATTGGCTTTGAGCAACTTATTTAACCTCTTGGAGTTCTGGTTTATCTACTTGGGGACAATACATTCACCTGTTGAGATACTAGGGAATCATATTTGTGAAAGTTGCTAGCATAGCTCTATTCATAATAATGCCACATTGGGTCAGCTTTTAATTTTTTTTTTTAAACAGTACAAGTTGAGTGTGATGAGCCAACCTATAATCTGTTTTTCCCAGTCTGCCTTCAGGGGAGCTCAATCTGTTTCATTACAGTGATGTATTATGGCTAATAAAAGTTGGTAAGCAAAGGAACTTTCCCTCCAATTATTCATGGACTCAGGTCTAGACCAAGTGAGGGACAGGTATCTTCTAACACTGCTGCCTGTGACATCCCTGCCTGATCCTGACAGAAAAGACGCACTTCCAAAATGTTGGATCTAAGGGAGCTCTACAGTTTTACACATCTTTCTTTTGAATATCTCTATTGCCATGCTCTATCTTTATTTGCATTAAAAGGAAACTGATGGTGCTATGTAACCCAGTCTCTCTTTAGCTGGTTCTGTCGAGTAGTTGATTTTATTGACAATTTAATTGCATTAGGAGAATTCTTTCTTTCTTTTTTTTTTGTACCAGGAATTGAACTCAGGACTGAGCTATATCCTCAGCCACTAGGAGAATTATTTCTATTTCAATTTATTGAAAAAATTCTTTTACAGAGTGCAAGTTGCCTTTGAAATGCGACTACGTAGTCTCTCCACTCTCAGTTTATGATGTTACTGATATGAGTTTTCACATCATCACTAAGTTTCAGAAAGCACACAAAGGAACTAGGCCCAGTGCTTTGAAGATCTTGTCAAACTAATACAATACACTTCCTATCTTCATTGGAGTAAGTTGGCTATTATCTTAAAGATTACTATTCAGAGATGTCTTTCATTTTCTGAGAGGTAACTGAGATATTCTGGAACATAATACTGCTTTCACATATTTTTTCTATTTCACTTGATAAGAGTAGCTTGTCCCCTTCTGTTATGGCTGATACATTGTGTCAACTTGGGGAGTCCAGAGGTTTGGCTGAGTGACTCAGCAGGAAGCCAGGGTGCTTACTTGTACACATCCTGAGCCTATGGAAGAGGAAGGCATGGAAATTATGTGAGTGCTCCCCGCCCCCTGGGTGGGGGTAGCCTGTTTACAATGTAAGGGAGAAAAAGAGGCTGCTTGTCTGCCATTCCTCCCTTTTGCTGGTTGTTTTTGCTGTGCTCTGCTGCCATGACCATTTGCCCTCTGCCATGTGCCACTCTGCCTCAGAACCAGCCAAGGACTGAAACTTCCACAAACTGTAAGCTAAATAAACCTTTCCTTTCTTCATTTTGAGTGTTGGGTATTTTGTCTCAGCAGTGAGAGAAAAGTAACTGAGACACCTTCCTACACTGCCTACATAATTGCTGACTCTTTTAGCTTAGGATCGTAGTTTGTGGACTGTGGAGTACAACTTCTCCATGGGCCGTGAACTCAACTTAGTGGCAACCATGACTATTTTTTGAGTGACACAGAAGAGACGCTGTTGTACACGTTGAGGTCAGCACGGGTTCTGATGCTGCTTCCGGTTTATACTTCTACTCTCACATACGTACATGTAGCTTGTAATAAAACAGCTGATAACCACTGACCCCAGGTATTGTAGTCTGAGGAAAAGTTAGGATTTTATAATAAAGATTTCATTTTATTCTTTGTACATTATGGGAATTTTCTTAGGCTCTGTATTAGTTTTTTAGAACTTTACAGAATCCCGTTAGAGGTCCTACCATTTGGCAAAGCAAGTTCAAATACGCGTTACCACTGTCTTCTCTCCTTTCCCTTTTTATTCTCTGCTTTCAGTGATTGTAACGATCCTTTCTTCCATCACACATCGTAACCCTTTCCTCTGTTTTTTCATCTTTCCCCTACTCTGGATTCTTTGTTCACACCTGGACTACTATAGCAATTTTGTCTGTAAGTTCACATATTTTGCTGTCCAGTGGATTCAAACTATAGTTCCTATCATCACAACCATTCAGAGGACTTCTGACAACTGGTCAGTTTTTGCCCGCTATTTGAGGACCTCCATGATCCAGTGCCAGCCTGCCTTTCCATCCTTCCACTCCTCTTCCCCGCATGGACTGCAATCCGGCCAACCGGAACTCCTAGCCGCCCCCATGTACATCTCCCGCTCTTGGATCCATAACTCTTTTTCCATGGAGCTCTTTCTTCCTAGGAACTTTCATTTACATCTTTTGTCCCTCATTTCTCACATCCTTAATCCAACTTATTGTTTAAGACCATACCCAAATACCAGTTTTCCTGACCTGTTTCTTGAGGTGGAAACACTCTTCCTATTGTTAAACCTCATTGCATTTTACCTGTGTTACTCTTAGAATATATTTAGGATCCTTTTAAAAAAGCTATTCAGGTACATGACTTTATCTCCCTTTAGATTAAATACTTTCCCCCATATTTCTTATTTATCATTTTTTGCAACTAGTAGGCACTGAATGTATTCAATAAATGTTTGTTGTAGTAAAAGACACATTACCATTACTCTCCATAAGCATACTCTCTCTTGATTTGAACATTCTTATACCATTCTTCCTGCCACTTTCCAAAGAAGTTCCGGAAGTCCTCTTTCAAGAGTGTCTTTATGAAGTGTGGTAAAAATACAGTAGTGTGTACTACTACTGCCAAGTGCCCTCCTGTGGAAAGGCAGGCTCATAAAAACATCGCAGTGTCCCCTCATCCACCTTACCCACTGGATCTGGAACTGTGAAACTTCTGGCTCTTCCCCAGAGTCAAGTGAATCATGAAAAATAAATTTTTTACATCTGTTTAAGACATCAAGTTATGCAGGAGAGTGCAGCTAAGGACATTCATGAAAGAGGACTTCCAGAATGTCGGGATAATTGTATTTGAAGCAAAAGGAAGTATTTTTTTTGGAGGAAGGATAATAGCAATTTGTCTTTTACTGCAAAAATGTTTTAATTAATTTAAACATTCGTTACCTTTTATAATATATGTGTTGTAGTCAGTTTGCAAGTGAATAAATTTAATACAGGAAACATAATTTATACGGTCATTTAAAAATATTCACCCAAAAAGTCAAATGCAAAAGAGTACATGGAATCTGTGAACATACTAGAGACCCAAAGAATCCAGCTGAGGGCCTGGGTCCCACAGCAATGTCCTGCACGATTCTAGCTGAAGACCTGGAGCCCATGGCAATGTCTTCCGTAAGACCAGATGGAGGCCTAGAGCCCACAGCAATGTCCCATGCAAGTCTGTATTGAGGATCTGCACTGGGAAGGTCCAGTGGTCACTGATGGAAGCTAGAAAGTCTGCACCAATGGGATGAAGCATCTGTGTCAGCAGGCTGAGGGATCCCTACTGGAGCCAGGAAGTGATACTCAGAGTAAGGACCAGAGCTCCTCCAAACAAAACTGCAGCCATCCTTAGCAATAACGAGGACCTGAGCTTCTCGGATGATAACAGCTGAGCTCATATGAGGAAAACCAGTATAACAAGCTTTGCCAGCAATAGCATGCCATCTTCCCCCCCAGCTCTCTGTTTATGCTGTTGGTAACAATCCTCAGGTGGACCTTCCATGCCAAGAACCACACTAACTCAGTTCAGCTGGGTGTTACAAATGGACCATTAGTTAATCCGCCACAATCTGTATATGAATCTGGGTATTCTCTGAAATGACATTTTTCAAATAGTATGTTTGTAGTCTGAAAGAGTTAAGTCACCTTCCTACATTATCTCAGTTAGTCACAGAAATTTTTTTTTTCCTAGATGAAGAGAAATATATAAATGTGGGAGGAACTTCTGCCTACTTTCGGACACTCAAAAGGCTGCTATCTGGTAGGTGGCAGGTCCTTCCTAACCATCTGAGCTGTTATTAGCAATCAGGGACACACCACCACTGAGCACCACCACTGTGTCCAGTGCCAGTGCAGCTGCGAGAGTTCACTTTTGTTTCCAGCTATGACCTTTCATGTTTAAAACTGGTTTTCCAGGTGTCATCACTGAGTGGGCAGAATCGACCTTACCTGGGGATGTGTTAGAAATGAAAATCTCTGCCTGACCCAACCTAGACCTATTGATCAGAGGGTCTGATGGGGTTAGCAGCAGTCTGTCTCTGCACATCCTCCAAGCAATTCTGGAGTATGTGAGTTGATGACCACCTCATCCCTACTCTGCCTGCACCTTGCATGAGACCTCATTTCCCTCACAACCTAAAGATGAACCTTGAGCTCTTGTTGACCAATATTCTCCCTCCTAAAGCTAGTACGACAGCTACATGACAATAAGGGAAGCTAAAGTTCACGAAGTGAGGCAAAACATAAGTAAGCAACCTGTTGCATCATTCACGAAGGTTTTATAAATTTGCCAGAAAACCTTTTAAAGTCTCCTTTCTTAATCATTCTTCTTAAATATGATTTTCTTTATGCACTGCCATCCAAGATAAATAACCTCTCATGCAATATTTTCTCCCATTTATTCCCTAGTTATGTGACAGAATTCCATTTTCCATTTCTGCTTTATAGATGATAAGTGGCATTTCCAGTTAGGCTGACTTCTCTAGATTTCTCAGGGGTCTAACTTACCATTTCCTCGTTGTTACTAGAGAGAAGTGTGGCCTCATTCCAGGAATCCAACTCATAGAGCATTGGAGCATGGAAAAGTGATGAGCTGGGAATTTACTGCGCCTGGAACAATATTGTATTTTACCAAGTCCTTCAGGTGCTTCTTCAGTGTGGAAAGCTAGCACCAAGGTGTCAGCCTTACTCTGAGGCTCTTGAGGAGGCAAGGGTAGCTTGGTGAGCAACCTGTGGCAGAATTTCCTTTTTGGCTGCACAGAGATGTTAATTATCTCTCAAATGGTTCTCCTGGAAGACTCTCATTTTGGGAATTTCTTTATATCAAAATGTTTGCCCTGCTAAACTATAATGGTTTCTGAAATGCGTGCCATTTCTCGGTCTTTTTAAAAGTTATTTTTACTTGAGTCTTTTAAAACATGGAGAAAATATGGATGGAAGGACCCGTTGGGGAGGAGACGCCTTGCCCAGGACCTTGGATGCTGTTGCTCCCTCTGTTGGGAACACTTAGTTCTTAAATTCTTTGTTTCTTTGGGGCAATTCATTGTGTTAGATCCACCTTCCAAAATGTTCCCTTTAAAAGGGTCTTAACTCCATTAGATTTTACTTTTACTTTGATTTTTAATAACATTTATATGAAAAATAATTTCTCCCCTTAATACTTGCCTTTCTTCTATGCTATTATGTAAGTTCAGTGAGCACAAATGTCTTCTGTCTCCGTTGATATTGTTTTTCCTGGGCTTCGACTATTCTGAGTAGAACGGATGACCAATAACTAGTTTTTCATGAACGGAATACAGAGCTGAGAAGGAAGAGCAAGTTGTGTCTCGAAAGAAGCCCTTTTCTGACTGCAGACTTTAGAGAAGGTGGATCCCTCAAGGACCTGGCTTGAATTCTGTGTGGACAAGGTATTGAACTTGGGCCACGCTTTCCTTATGGGAGGATGATGGTAGCTGCTTTGTACAGTTGGTTCCAGGGTGAAGAGAACAGAGGTGAGATGCTTAGCACAGTACTAATACCAGCTATTGCTATGGAATGTTTTCCCCTCATTTCTCTTAAGTCACAATCTAAATTTAGCAAGGATAACTTTTCTGAAATTTGTATCTCCAGGATGGTGACTGTTGTGTTTGAACTTATGACTTAAAAAAAAAAATCTAGGAAAGCCAAGTGAATGTCTAAGAAAAAAATTTCAGTTTCTGGAAGCTAAGAGAAGTAAGTTTGTCACAGTCCCTCTTCTCACGGCTGAGAGAAAATACCCAGCACCCAAAGTTAATGCAAGAAAGGTTTATTTGCCTCACACTTTGTAGAGGTTTCAGTCCACAATCTGCTGGCTTCAAGGCCGGGTGGCGCATGGGAGAGGGACAATAGTTCATGGTGGCGGAAGACAGAAAAAGCACGAAGGGACCTTAGCAGCATTTTTCTGCCGCTTTTATATTATCCAGACTGCCTGGACTAGGGTGGTGCCAAACCAATCAGTGAACTGATTTAGTAATCGTGCAGCCTTCATCCCAGGATCACATACTCTAGATTTAGCCACCTCTGAAAAAGTCCTATAACTACATGAGGCTTTGGGAAGACGTCTAGACACAACCTATAGCAAAGTTGCATTTAAAGGCTCATCAGTGTCACACTGGTAGAGACCCACAGGTTGGGTGGAGAGCATTAGGGGCTGTGTCTAGGATTCTGAGAAAACTATGGATCAAAATCTCTTTCCATGTTTTGCACTTTGCAGGTGGCAAAGAGTCATCTATGTAGCCCAAGGAAGACCATAGTCTCTGAAATTGTGTACAAGTGATCTCAGCTTGCTAATGACACTAGGAATCTGGCAAGAAGAGATAAAAGCTTTCTTTGAATAGATCTTTGCATCATCCTACTTATCTATGATACAGTTATTCTTCCAAGCTAATTTTAAGTTATAATGACTAGTACTCAGTAAAATATAAACAGGTACACAAGGGGTTAAGGTAATTCAATCCAACAGAAACAAAGGACAGCAGATACTGTCCCAGAGTGTTGCACACATTTGTATTATCACAGTTAAATTTAAGAAAACTGCATTTCAAAGTTATGTGATGGAATTATAACAGTTCTTAAGTAGATATTTTCAGTATAAATAAATAGGAAAAAAACTATAGGAAAAAAGGCAATATATATCATGTGAAGGTACACATCGCCTATGTTGAATGTTATCATTGTTTATATCTAAAATGTACCAATAAAATAAAAAATTCAAAATGAGAAAAAATGTAAAGCTCTAAAATTAATGAGCCTAGTGTCCTTATCAAAAAGTTAAGAAAATAAACCCAATAGAAGTTGAGGGAAAGGAATAAAATTCTGACAGCAGAAATTAACAAAATAATGATATATGCAGTAAAGATCAAAAAGATAAAAACGACTCTACTAGGACTGAAAATCAATAAGCTTTTGGTAAGAATGACCTGAGAAAAGAATACACAAAGCAGAAATGGCAAGGGAACGCTACCACAAATTCTGTAGAAATGATAATGAGTAACACAGTACTTATAGCAAAGTCAAGTTTTAAATGAGACAGATGCACAGGAAATTCTACTTATAAAACTGATACAAAATGAAATAGAAAATTTGGATAGTCTTCTACGTATTACAGATAGTCACTCTGTAACTAAAAATATTTCTACAAGGATAACTCTAGCTACCCATGGCTTTCAGTGTATTATATTAAACACTAACAGCCAATCTTCCAAAAAAAGAAAAAATATTTCCAAACTAATTTAACAAAACCAACATAATTTTAATGTAAACCCTCATAATATATTTCAAGGAAGGATAAATAACTGGAAAACCATAAATGGTACAATTAATCAAGAAGAAAAAAGTAAAATTCACAAGGATTAGAAGGAAAGAATGAAAAGTGTTATTTGTGAATGGTGTGATTGTGAACAGAAAACACTACATGTTTTAAAAATAAATTATTAGAATTGATAATTTAGCAAGTCATTTTGGGATACAAGAATAAAAATCAATTCCATTCCCAGGACCCATTAAAATCAAATAATACCAAATTGCGTGTGTGTGTGTGTGTGTGTGTGTGTGTGTGTATAGGGTTTTGGATGGAACCTAGGACTTCTTGTGGTTTAGGAACATGCTGTACCACCAAGCCACACCCTTAGAACATTACATAAAATGTTAAAGATAGTACAGTTTATGGGTATTGGCAGCTTTAGTGGTGGGAAAATTCCACAAATTACCTTCGGCTGCTGACTTCTCCCCACACAGGGCCACTCCTCCCTACAAGGCTTTCTTTCCCTGACCACATCCCATTGTCTTCTGTGCAGGCATTTGAGTGGTGAGATAGCCTGGTAAATTTTGCCTTGTTATTTGGCCATGAGGGAAATGAATTGGATTTTGAAGTACACAGAACAGTTTTTACTACAAACTCTGTTTAAAATTTTATTATGAGATGGATTATGTGGGAGTATTAGGGAGGAAAATTATTATTATTTTTTTAAGCTCAGAAGAAATAGAAACTTTGTCTTCGCTAACTTTCTCTGCATCAATCTCTGTAATAAGATGAATTATGGTTTCTGTTCTAACAATGGCCATGTTTTCGTGAGGAGGAGAAAGAACTTGTGGACTAAGTTTTCTGTTTCAGAAAGAAAGGGAAGCTGCTTCTCTGTGGCAGTTATTGTGTGTAGATTTGTTTGTTGGACATTAATTTCACAGTGGCAAACACACAGATAAATGTGTACAATATTTTTTTTTAATGGGTTGTGACTACATTTGCTGGATGAAGGCATATGCCATCCGTTCTTGCCTCTACTACCTAATGAATTAGCTTGTGGCTGTATTTCTTGAGCTAATGAGGCAAATGCTCTCTTGGATTCAGCTGGAGAAAGAATCTTTATTACTACTGCTCTGTGGACAGGAAGAGTAGTGATGATAACATTAGAAAAATTGCTCAAGCAACCATCATATTAATGGAGATGTTTTCCAATAATAGCCATATTAAACAATAAGAATATAATTGCTACTTTGTAGTAAGAACAGAAATTCACAAGAAATTTAAAAACTTATTAGAATAGAGGAGGGAGGGAGGAAGACACACACACACACACACACACACACACACACAGAAAGAATGAAAATGTGATATTCAAGGAAAGGTCCACACAGAGCTTTGAAAGTAGGACACTTTGTTTAATAAGATATTACAGAGTTTTTGGCCTGTTGTTTAATCTCTGAAGAGGGATTATTTTTCTCATATTTGAAATTAAGGTGTTGGAATGAAAAAGCAGTGTGACTTTTTTAGTTTTAACACTGCATGTTTCAGGTATCATTTTAACACAGGTCAATATTCCAGTTAGTAGAGGGATTGAAAAACAAAAATGACATGGCCTGTCAGTATAGGTTAAGAATAAACTGGGGGCTGAGGGTGTAGCTTAATGGTAGAGCACACAACTAACTGCTGGGTCCAATGTTTCAATCTCTAGTAGTATTGGAAACACACACATGTGCATGCATGCGCGCACACACACACACACACACACACACACACACATATCTATTAGGGGTGGTAATTTGATCTACCTTGAAACCCTCTATTAGGCTATGAGTCAGAATATGACACTCTTACTGTGTTGGTACAGACATCAGAGTTCAGGGTCACAAAGCAGCCGGACAGTATCCCAGAAAGAGGAAAATCTCAGTGAGAAGGGAAATGCAGAGAAAGAGCACCTAATTCTACACACGACTTCTCTTTAATTATCAACCAGTTCCCAAGCTGCACATGTGTGGGTTGAGTCTCAAAGAAACCCGGCAGAAAATAGCAATTGGGAGGCAAAACAACTGAGTGGAAACGTTAGACTGTGAGATACTGGGAAGAAAGATAGTCAAGTTCGAGTGCCCAGATAAACACCTGAATAAGAACTCTGGATTTTTTGATGAGACCCCTTAGAATCTAGAAACAGTGGTCCCTCCCCAAGGTGCAAGACATTTGAGGAGCAAGTGATGCACTCTGTAAAGGAAAACTAACGTAGCTCAGCCCGTCAAACCTACAAGCAAATGCTGGCAGGATGGAGTGATCTGCTGGTACTCTGCTTGCCTATAAAATGAGATAGCAATGACAGTGAAACGACCACAAATGAATGCATGAACAAAAACTCAACCATCGTGAACCTTCACCCTTTTTTAGAGGCATCTATGATATTATGCAGAGGCTGAATAATATATTACCCACAGTCTCAGGAAACCAGTGCAAACTTACAGGTCGTGCTAAAACAAACAAACAAATAAATGAGCAAGGAGAAAAGGGCTCAAATTTTAAAAAGTCATTGGCGGTATCAGAATTCATAACTATAAGTAGTATGTTGAAGAAATAGAGAAAAAATTGGAAAAAATAAAAAAGTGTGGAGAATTTAAACAAAGAAGTAGAATCAACAAAAAGATTCAAATTAATATGCATTGTAGAAGTGAAAATTGCAGTCTTTGAAATTGTAATTCATGGTATGAATGTAACAGTGGACTGGCAACAGCAGAAGTGAAGATTAATGAACCACAGGATCTGGATAATCTAAATGCCAGTAGATGTCCTTTGTGGACATTCCAAGCCAGTCCTACAATGTTTATGGATCTGCAAAAGGCAACAAATAGCTAAGTCAACTTTGGAGGACACTTCTAAAGCCTATGACAAGGTAGTAGCATTTATTATTGCGTGCTATTGGTGACAAGAGAGACCCATACCTAAGGGACACTGATTTATTATGAGAAGGACTTCAGTAAAGTAGCTAGGGAATTATCTGTGTGATGGGTGGCGCTGGGTCCTTCTGAATTTCACATAGAAAAAAAATGAAACTTGTGCTTCATTTACATTCTAGCAAAATTTAACACCAAGGGAGAAATTTGCCACTACATACTAATGTGACATATGAAGCAAGAAAGCATTTGGGGAAAATATAGGCGATGATCTTTATCATCTCAGAACAGCCAAAAATTTTTAAAATAGGACATGAAATCACTAAGGAGATAGATATATTAAAATTAAGAACTTCAGTTTATCAAAAGACACCATTAAGGGAGTAAAAAGACCAGTCACAAACTGGAAGAAGACACTTAAAGTGCAAACCACTGCAACAGGTTTACATTAAAGTACACAGACATTCTCGCAAATAGGTCAGAAAAGATAAGTGACAGAAACAATGGACTCAGGACTAGGATGATCACTTTAAAAAAGACATCGAAATGGCAAGGAAACATTTACACTGAACCCCGTTTTCTGTCAGAGAATCGGGAATTAAAACCGCAGAGAAATACCAGTATGTATCTATCAGAATTGCTAAACTGTAAGGTTGTCATTTCCAAATATTGACACACCTGTGGGACCTGTGGAAGGCCCAGCCATGAATTGGGAAGTCATTTAGGATGACTCATTGGTATTAGACATGTTGAACATGCACATGTGTCCAGAGCAGTTTTACTACTAGTTTGTCATAAGATAGCAGCATTATGGTAAAACATGAACACCGGATGTGAATGTCATAAGTATGGAGTACTAATAATCATCCTGTGTAAGCTGGAAGCTTACTGTGTGTTCAGTTCCTCACTGGCATATACCTCACCAAAAGAATAAGCCCATCTGACAGTTTGGCCACTAAGCAATTATTGATTCATCATCTATTCCACTTTTCCTGACATATTTCCTCAGGTATCATTGATTTTTTTCCTAACTCCATTTTGGTGAGTGACATCATACTTGAAGATAGTTGTGTCATCTATGAATGTTCTAGTTCATTAATTTGTGTTGCTATTTTTTACCTCTGAGATTTGAAATGTCTATCTATATGAAATGCACCATCAGGGATTACCAGTAGGTGAGATATTTTAGTATAGGGAAAGAATCCTTATATGAACTGTCACTATTTGGTGTCCTGAGTCTCATTTTGCATAGGTACATTAGATGCTTAAAAGTTCGTTCAAACACTTGGAAAGACCAAATAATCACATCCAGGTTTGATCACATTTTGATATGGTTAAGTGAAGGAAGGTCCTCTGATCACAAAAGACAGTGCTCAGACGCATGCACCAGGCACAGGGTTGTCAGAAGTTGTTACGAAATTTTAGTTGGTGTTACCCTGGGATAATCAAACAAATAATGCAATGATTTCCATGTAAAGAGCTTTTGGGAACATAATTTGACTATAGTTTACATTATCAGTCTTGTATCATGTTCCTTATGCCTGTGGCATCCTTTAAGTTTTTATGAGGCCATGTGACAAAGAAAAACAGCTAATTGCTGAGGGCTGGGTCCAGTGACGGCAGGTTGATGTCTTGAGATTTAATCTCATTGTAGGATGTGGGACCATATGACAAACTTAACATTTGGAAAAACTGTTGGTCGTTGTAAATGTTTGATAATGGTGAATAAAGGGGTTTAAAGCATTTGGAGAAGAAAGGCTGCCCAGAGAAGGGGAGAATTACCCATTTGAATGGTCTGGCTCTTTGAACAAACATAATGGAAAGAACAGGGCAGTTAGCAAGAAAGGAGACAAGTAATAAAATATAAGTCTATTGTCTTACGGACTTTGATACAAAGGTGTGAGATACTGTTAATAATCAGTCAGATACTGTTAATAATCTCCAATTCTTAGGTTAGATGTCAACTGATGATTACAGCAGATATTGTCAACATTGATGTCAAAGGCACATGTTTATGGTGGGCAGTTACATTTTCAAAGGATACAGAACCAGACATATGCTTATTTACCATACATGTAGGAGACCTATTAGGAAAAAAATCTATAAAGGGCATTTGTATTATTTAGGAAAAGACCACACTGAGGACTTTTAAATACAAGTACTGCTGTCACACTTAGGATAACTGCTCATGGTCAGGTCTCCTGTGAGCGTGCCAAGGGCCTTGCACCCTGGGTGGGAACAGATAGACTTTGGATGTGTCTGTAGCTCTGTGAGAGGCCAGCAGAGGCATATGGTTTCTGGCAGGAGACATCAAACCTAAGAATTTAAGCACATTTAAAAGTTAGTGTTACATTTTGTGATGGTGTTCAAGGTATGTAATGTATTTTGATTATATTCAGGTCTTATCATTAGAACTATGGGTAGAATGTAAGCCAGAAAGAAAAGCACATTTGAAAATTCAATATCAGTTTAAGAACATCATTCATTTATCCTTTTTTTTCCTAAGGGCTTTCAAATGATAGTCTGTTTTAAGATCTTGCTCACAGCTTCTTAAGTATTGTACTTATCAGGTGGCTTTCTGTGTCACTAGAGAATACTGGTGTTTTCCCCAGGTGGTGAAAACATAATTTATAAGCATTCTGCAAAGTTAGAGTGTTAGCCAATTTCATCAGACTATTTTAAGCTATTACAAAAGCATACTTAGAGTTTGGATACTTAGGCACATGAATGAAGTCCATTTGTAAATATTCAAGTAATTCTGAAGGAAAAAGTTCTGCTCAGGGTCACAGATGTACAGTTTTCCCAAGCTTGTTATCCAAAGAGTTGAAGAAATAGCTGCTTACCAGTTGAGTCCTTCTAACCACATTTTGCTACCAGACCAATATGGACTCTGGCATCTTGAGGGGCACAGACTCTTTGGATGGCAGCAGAAAGAGGAGCAGGAGGAATCAAGAAGGAGGGCAGAGCAGGTGGAGGATGGAGCAAGAGCAGGTGGAAGGGAGTGAGCCAGGGGTGAGTAGCAGCTTGTGTGTTGGCTACTGGGCACTAGACACTGCAGGAGACGTGCGAGGTGCTCTAGAGGTAGATGAGAGGTCAGTCCATGGGGAGGGCGGAGAGCGCCGGAGGGAGGAGAAAGCAGGGGGAGTGGAAGGCAGGCCAACCCAGGGCAGAAGGCACCCGTAGGAGGAAGAAGAGGAGAAAATAAAGGAGGGGTACCCTGACTTACATATCCTGTAAAACTTTCCTTGCAAATTGACAAAAAATAAAATATTTCCAGGACAGCGAGCACCTCAAGGAGTTTATGACCACCAGATCAGCATTACAGAATATTCTCAAGGACGTCCTGGGAAGAGACAACAAAGCCAACAATGCCAATAAGTCAAAGAGAACGAGTACCTTGGGCAGGAAGAGCAGCTAAGCAGAAGGAAAATTAAATAAGGAAATCAACAACAGGGATACAACAGGACTATAATGCAAAGGCAGGAATAAGTTATTAACTTTCAGTAATGACCCTCAATGTGAATGATCTCAGTTCCCCAAGAAAAGGCACAGATTGGCAGAATGAACCAAGAAACAAAATCCAAAGGTATGAGAAATGTATTTAATTGAAAAAGAAATTTACATATTGAAAAATCAAAGGATGGAAACAATACTCCCTGCAACTCGAGCTCGGGATTAAGCAGGAGCAGCTAACTGAATTTCAGACAAAGTGGATTTCAGGCTACAACTGACCAGAAGAGATAAAAGAAACACATGGAATTAAATAATACCATCTTGAATAATCAATGAGTCTCAAAAAGAATCAAGCAAAAAATTAGATATTTTGGTTAAGGAAACAATTTATGAGGAACAAGTAGCAATTAAATTGTACATGCACCAAACACTGGTATGCCCAACTTCATAAAACACAAGACTATTTGACATGAAAAATCATATAAACACCAGTATATTGTAATGTAGGGCCTCAATACCCCACTGTCACAAATAGATCAATTAGATAAAAGATCAACAAAGACATCAGATGTGAACAGTCTTAAGTTGTAAAATGTTTCCGATCAATCTTCTCATGAACTTGCTTGACTCTATTCATACAAAGATCAGATATTTTTCATTTCTGTATTTTTAATTTTACGTGACACACATTTTTAATTTTAATTGACACACGATACTTGTGCAGATGTAAAAAGCTAGGAAATCTTGAGTTATTGTTTGAAACATTTGTTCTATTTCATTGCACGTCTTTTCTTCAGGGGCTCCGTTTATACTTCTGTGGACTTCTTTTGGTTTTCTTTTCAAACAACTTCTCTCTCACCCCTTTTCTTTCCTTCTTAAAAACTTGTATTCTCTTTGCTGTTTTCCTCTACTTCAGTGTCCTCATTAAATATGCATTCAAATCTATTTTAAATATTATGGTTTCTCTATGTAATTAGCCTTACTTTATGGTACTGTATTACCTTCCTCTATTTTTTTCCTGAGATTAACCAACAAATATATCATTTATTTGCGTTTTTACTCCCCATTTTGTTCTTAAGTTTGTCTAAGATAGATGAATGATAAGTAATTTTCACTTGGCTTACTGTTTTTTATTATTATGTGTTTGGAAGAATTTTTATCATCTAAAATTTTAAGTTTTTATCTTTTTTTCTAATTTTTATAGTGTCTTTGCATAGCAGAAAATTGTGCACATCTGTATAGCTGGTCGAAGGGCTGGGTCTATTGGCGTAGTTTCCTTGCTTTCTTATTTAAGGTCACCATCCTGCAGTTTCTTTAAAAGAGCACGCACGGGAGTGGTGCGGGAAGGGGTGGGCGGTATACTTGTGCTTTTCTTTTGTATAATTTAAAAGGATCATAAGAGAGACATCTCTATTTTTTCTTTGACTAGCTCCAGCAGATTCCTCTTTTCTTTCCATTTATTCTTCTCCACAGTATTGCTTTTTAAACACTGTCTCTTTAAGTTTTTCAGTCAACTTTGGGTTTCTCCCCTGTAGCCAGTGCTCTACTATTTCAGGACTTCTTAATAGTATTTTATTAGTGAGGATGACTTCGGCTTAATTAATTTCTGCCCTATCTTCTGCACATTCTTCTGAGTCTCTTTCCTTCTGTTCTTTCATCCCTCTCTTCCCTTATCCCACATACCTAGCTTTCTGGATAGGCTTATGAGAATACTTCGCTGGAAATGAGTATTTACTTTTCTAAATTAGCTGCATAGTGATTTTTATTTTCCATTTGTGCTGAAAGTATAGAGTTTGTATGGATTTATTTAGATTAGTTGATCTGTATGTTTTGGAGAATGTGTAGCAAGGTTGATACTTAGCCAGTTGTGATGGTCTCTTATTTCCAGAGCCAGCAACTTTAACCACTACTCATAAGTACTGTCTTTTAGATTTCAGGCCAGCTCCTGTTCCTCTAGGCTGTGGTATAATTTTCTTGGATTATGACATCAGGAAAATTTCTCATCTACCTTGTTGCATTTTCTTTCTTCTTTGTTTCCTTCAGGGAGAGGTGTAAACTTCCTTTATAATCTTCAGACAACAACCACCACAGCGGTAGCAGCGGCAATATAACCATGCTAAATTGCACCCTCCAAACATAAGAAAGCAGACAACTTAATGAAAAGTGAAAAAATGTCGTTCAGTTCAAAACTTACTTGCAAAGCTGTTTTGGAGATATTGTGCAGTGGTTGATCGGAAATAACTAGGAAGCGCTGTATGGTAGTTTAGGCTGATGTTGGGGGTCAGTCTGTGCAGGGTCCTGTGCTTTGCTCTGACAGTCAAGTAAACTCACTCTACTAGTGTGTGTGTGTGTGTGTGTGTGTGTGTGTGTGTGTGTGTGTATGCCAGGTGAACAGAACAAAGGTTGTCTCATACAAAGAGTGACATTTGATGTCAAATGTAAAGGGTAAGCTGGATTTTTCAAAGTGAACAAGAAAAAGGCAAGGAAAGCTTACAAAAGCAGAATTTTTCTTGATCAAAACCAAGAAGGCATGACAGTGCTGAAGCTGTCTGCGCAGGGAAACTTACCAGGCTTTAACTCACATGGGTGAGTGTGGGTGGCAGGAAGGAGAGTGGAGAAAGGCAGAAATAAAGGGAGATGAGAACAGGGCCACGGCTGGGCCGAATTTGAAGGCTGTTGCGTGCCGTTAAAATTAGATGATTGCTGGGAAAAATGTTATCCGTTTGGAAGATAAATTTGTAAACCGTAACACAAACTTTTTCAGAGGAAAAGCCAACAATATAGCAAATAAGTTTAGTTTTAAAACTAAGCAGAGAAATTTTTCTAGATAACTCCTAGTCCATGGTTTTCATAAGCTCTTTGATAAAGGTCAACAGTGCATTATGAATAGCAGTTGAAGAAATTCAGAATGGCCAGCCAGTTAAGTAAAGCTAATTAAACAAAAAATCTTCCAGTGAAAGGTTCCAAAAGATTTTTGGGGTTGATCTCTTCCACTTAGTATCTCCCATGCACAGACATGTCTAAGCACCAGAAAATTAATAAATGGGTTGACAGAAAGGAATTATAGAAGAAAGAAAGAAAGAAAGAAAGAGAGAAAGAAAGAAAGAAAGAAAAGAAAAAAAGGAGAGAAAGAGAAAAATCCATTTTCTTGGCATACTAAGACTGACTGCTCAACACACAGCTCACATGGAGAGTTGTACACAGGAGTCTTTCAGTGCCCATACTTTAGAATGCAGCTGTTCCTTTGCTAGCAGTGGAATTATGTTCTACTAAATTGATTGTAACTTGAAAATATCATAAGTCACAAGAACACACTTAATACCCCTGACCTATGGAAGCTTAGTAGCACAGCACATTGTAGAGCATCGGTTTTCTCCCTTGGGACCTTAGGGCTAGCCAGGAGCTGCATTATGTTAGAGGACTGTCTGGCCTATCACTAACCAAATTCTGCAGTTTAAAGTATAGTTTCTCTTGAATACATATTGCCCTTACACCACAGTAAGGTTAAAAAGACATTAAGTCAAGTCGTTGAAGGTTGAGGACTGTCTGTGACTGGTAGGTCACTTGGGAAAGGCCAAATTTTTCCACCTCTAATTACAATGTAAACAGTACTGACAGTCTTCAAAGCTTAGTAGCCAATAAGTTCTAAGATTATTAATTTATAGATAGTGAAATGGGGCACAAGACAGGTATTAAAGCTACCTTCAAATCTCGTTCTCTTCCGCCAGGTGGAAGGGAGTTTGATTCCATAAAAGAGTAGAAGGCGCGGACTGATGGAAGAGGTCAGAAGGAGGAGGACAGACATTCTCTCCCTGTTTTTCTCAGCATTTGTACCCTCTGAGGACTGTTCAAATGGTGCCCCATTGTTCAAGCTCTGAAATCACCTGAAAAGCAACAGGAAAAAAACATATAAAGTTGTATACTCTATTCTTCTTAAATTTAGAAATAAAGGAAGATTTATGAATTACTTCAGGATACCTTTGTTCAAGGAGGATAAGAAATAATTTTTGAATCATGGTATATACCTATAAACAAAAAAACTTGGGGTTAGTATTTAAAACATAGCAGATCAGACTCTGCCAAGGAAAGAAAATACATTTGCATATTGGTTATTTTAACCAATCCAGTCCATCAGAATAGTACTTGTTTCCATTTTAGTAGATGTTAAGATTATTCCTGGAATTGCAAAGTTGAGTGTTTCCAAAGTGGAGTAATATCTTAATTTAAAATATTAAGTCATATGGAATTTTCTCTGGTTAACAGTGTGTGTCTTAGAACAGGGAACAATGTTTATTGGTCTTGGAATTTCCAGTGATTTTGGAGTTCCTGGAATAAGGCATATTGTCAAGAAGTATTTGTTGAATTGATAAATGAATGGATTAGACCAGACTGATAATCATCTGAGACCTTCCAGAGTAGGTCTGCTGTGAAGATATACCTGACTAACAGGCAGAGAAATGTGATGGATAGCACAAATCTCAGAACAAACGAAGTGAATTGTGGAAGAAATTGGCAGTGGAGTGTCTGTCGGCAGCAACACTTTAGAACTCTAAAAATACTACTGCCAGGATTCAAGGAAAATCCCCAATAGTTTTGCTGTGGAGGTTTTCCTCCCATGTATCTACAGTTGTTGACTTGGAGACGCCCATTTACCCTTCTACCACTTTTCACTCCATCAATTCTGTTTTCGTTCTTGAGGTAGAAAAATGTGATCTATCTTGGGAATGGAATGGTCAGTAAAACTTCACTGTGCTGTTCACTGTTTATGATAAGGCAGTGAGCACAAATCATTACTTGGGTCTTTATAAAACAACTTACTGATTTGAGGCATGGGGGAAACCTGGAACCAAGAATATATGGCAATTTGTTTCATTTATTCTACTGTTTCTCTTAGTTCACTGAAAAGAATGTTTTGTGTTAATCTCTCTTTCTTCCTTGTAAGAAAGAATCTTTTTGTTTGATGTCTTGTAAGCTGAGAGAATCTTTTTGGTCAGTGTCTTGTACTCTGTGTAACTATTCTGAGGATGATGACCTACTGTATATTAACTATTGTTATTCTCTTATTCTTTAGTTATGAAATTTTGTTTTACTTTTCATAAAACACAGCATAGGGCTGTATTTTAGCTTCCATACAGTTTTCAGTTATTCATAAAGCATGCTAAATACAATATTCCAAATTAACTTTTATGTAATTGTAAATATTAGGAGGTGGTCCAGGAGATAGTAAACAAAGGACTCTGAATGTTGCAGTTGCAGCATTCTATTTTGGTTTGTTTGCGTGTGCATGTGCGTGTGCGTGTGCGTGTGTGTGTGTGTATACATGCATTCAGGTGTGTGTGCTTGTGTGTGTGAGTGTATGTGGGGAGAGAGGGAATAGGGAGAGAGAGGATCAGGGGTACAGAACTGGACCATGAAGATAAAGCTTGCCACTCAGAAACTGAAAAACAGTCTTATGTTTTGAGCATCTCAAGAGCCAGCACTTAATATGGTTTCAGCATTCTTGGTTGCTTGAATCTGTACATCCACTACAGAGATAAAATCTCACTACGTTCAGTACCCAGTTTTCCCTTTGAGCACCAGGAAGGGGGTTGTAGGCTTCCTTATGGGCCATGTGACCACTTTGGATAGTTTCTTTAATGGCATATAACCCAGTTTTGTGGCATCAGTTTTCTTCAATTTACTCAGAAAATCATGGTGCGATTTGTATGTTCTTTCTCTCCTTTCTCTATTCTTTGTCTCCTAAATACCAGAAAAAGAAGAAAAATGGTGATATTATAGCATTAAAAGGCACTGAAAAGATAAGGAACCTGAGATCATGAGTCACTAAACCAAATTTCCTGCTAGAGGGTGTAATTCAGTGGTATTTTTATAAAAGTGATTCAAGCTGTAGCTTTTGTGAAATGAGCCGTATTATAAAAGTAGGGAAGAGGGAGAGATCATAACTACTCATTAACAAGATGACCCTACTTTTACTGGTAAGACATATAATTTCAGTGACTGTGATTCTTAAAAGGTATTTGTACTTGTAAAATACTTAGCTGGAAAGTGAAACATAGATGAAAACAGTACAACTTAACAAGTGAGATTGTCGACCTGTGTACATCTTTGAATACCAAGGATAGCAGATAACACAGGGGTATGGGGTCTGTGGAGAGGGATCCTAGGCTTTGTGTTTAGAATCTGGTTTGCTGGATAATCTTTAAATATTTAATTTAACCTCTTTTGAATTTTTATGATTTCATGTTAATTTGGTAAATAATCAATTAGCTATGTCTGGGTTAAAAAAAACTTGCACAGTGATAAATGACACATTTATAGTTTTGAAGTAAAGCAAGGTTAAGTTATTTTGACTTCTCAAGCTGCTCTTATACTTTTTGCTGAGTATCGCTAACATTCCAGAATATCAACATTTAAATCTTTCTATCATGTGAGAGATGTCTGAGCTCAAACATTGGTTGACCGAAATTTTAAATGACTTACCCAATTTATCTGAATCTCTGCCATTATAGCTAAGAAAATAATGAAACCTCACCTAGTGACCACGAAATTGAAATTGTTAGGGGAGAAGAAATATGTAGACTTGTGACTCCCTCGTATACCTGCGCTGCTTTAAGTTAGCCCAAGTAAAGTGTTAATATGGCAGTTCCAATGAAGGGATTTAACAAAGAGGAATGCTTTGCTAACCTGATTTCTTTTCTTTTCTTGTTTTACTTTATCAGTTCATGTTTGCAGCTCATGCAGTTTACAGTCAGTCACCTCGGGGCATGGTTACACGCACACAGCTTAGCTTGTTTCTTCTGTTTTAAAATCCCCATCCTCTTCCCTCTTCTCCTCTCCCTCCTGCTCCAAAACCTCTATCCAATTTCTCACTCTTATTGATGTTACTAATCTTAGCTTGTGGTCTAATGTTTATGTTCACAGAGGTTATCGGGTTCCTGCACAAGGCATATATTTATTGTACTTATTTTCCCTTCCTCTCCTCCTCACCTCTCATGCTTTCCGCCTTGAACCACTCCCTACTGCAAGAGAGCCGTCTCCTTGCCCCTTCCCAGCCATCCTTTATTGATCTCCTTATCTGTTCTTTGCCTCGCTCAAATGAGAGATACCATGCAATATTTAAGCTTGTGTGTCTGGTTTATTTCACTCAACATATTTTCCAAGTGTATCCATTTTCCTACAAATGTCTCCAATCTGTTATTCTTCACAGCAGAGCAGTGTTCCATTATATGTATAGGTACTGCATCTTTTATGCAGTCATCTGTTGATGGGCACACAGGTTGTTTCCAGGATTTAAGTATAAGGAGTTGTGTGGCTATAAACATTGGCGTGCATGGATCACTGTACTATGATGTGTAAAGCTCACTGGGGGAAGATAGCTAACAGGGGGATTGCTGGGTTATATGGAATTTCTAGTTTCAGTTCTTTGAGAAATCTCCATTCTGATGTCCATAGTGGTTGTAATGGTTTACATACAACAATGAGGGAGGGTTCCTTTTTCACCACAGCCTCACCAGCATTTGTTACTGTTTCATGCCTCCTGCCTTGCCTTTGTTGCCAAGCATTGTTTTTGCTGCTGGAGGTCTCTTTTGGTTCCAAATGAATTTTCTCTAGTTCTGTGAAGTATGCTAATGGTATTTTGATTGTGATCGCGTTAAACCTGCATAACAATTTTGGGAGTGTGGCAATTTTCACTCTGTTGGTTCTTCCTATCCATGAGTATGAGTAAGGGATATCTTTCCATTTTTCTGAAATCCTTTTTGCTCCCCTTTTTCAGAGTACTATAAATTTCAATGTATAGATTTTTTTACTTCCTTTGATTGATTCCTATTTCATATTTTTGGATGCTATTTTTTGTGTTTCTTTATTTTGTTTTAAAAGTAAAAGAACAAAAACATATTAACGAACAGACAGCCATTTACAAAGTAGCACAAGAATAGTACAAGCAAAACTGAATTACAGACAAGGTGACAGGGAATTAACAATGGTTGTATTACATATTGATAACTTCAAAGTGTATACTTAGGAAAACAAATGTAGACATGCAAGATTGATCAAACAACTAATCACTAACTGTTCCTTAATATAAAGTGACAGAAGTCAGTAGTACAAATAAGTTAGCTATCCTACATATATATACATACATAATTATCCCTTTTTTCCTTTTATCTTTCCCCTCATCCCAGTTGCTCTTTACTTTTGAGCAGTTTCCTTTCATTTCACAACGTTTATCATACCTTCTAATTTACATTCACACTTTCAGGTTCTTACACTAGTGATACAATATGTTGCTCACACATACACATCTATTTATTTCACTTATGAGCATGGTCTCTAGTTGTGACCATTTACCTATAAAAGCCTCAAGTTTGTCTTTCTTTATAGCTGAATAATATTCCATTATATAAAAAGTCACAGTTTTTTTTTATCCAATCCTCAGCAGATAGACATTCGGATTGCTTCCATGATTTAGCTATTACAAATTGTGCTGCTATCAACATGAGTATACAGTATACATATATCACTGTGATATGATGTTTTCAGATCTTCTGGGAAAATACCCAGAAGGGGAATAGCTGGGTTGAATGGGACCTCTAGGCCTAGTTTGCTGAGGAATCTCCAAATCGATTTTTATAGTGGTTTCACCAGTATGCATGCCCTCCAGCAGTGGAGAAGAGTTCCTATTTCGCCACAGCCTTTCCAGCAGTTGTTATTGGTTGATTTCTTAATGCTAGCCATTCTTACTGGGGTGAGATGAAATCTCAGTGTTGTTTCAGTTTGCAGTTCTTGAATGACTAATGATGTTGAATATTTTCTCATGTATTTATTTGCCATTTCTACTTCTTTTCTGAGAATTGTGTATTCATCGCAGATGCCCATTTGTGGATTGGGTCTTTGAATTTGGGGAGGTTGATGTTTTTAAATTCTTCATATGTTGTAGATAGGAGACCTTTGTCTGAGGAACAGCCAGCTAATATTTTTTTCCTAATTTGTGGGTTTTCTTTTTACTCTGCTGGTGATTTCTTTAGATGTGCAAAAACTTTTCAGTAAGATGAGGTCCCAGTTGTTGATTGTTTGAAGTATTTCCATTGTGGTTTGGTTTTTGTTCATGAACTGTCTGCCTGTTCCTATGTCTTCAAGATTTTTACCTACTTTCTCTTCCAATAGATTTAGTATTTCTGTTTTAGTATTGAGATGTGTGATCCATCTTGACTTGAGTTTGGTGCATGGTGATAGACTTGGGTCTATTTTCAGTCTTTGGCAAGTGGCAAGCCAATTTTTCCAACATCATTTATTAAAGAGACTATCTTTCTTCCAGTGAGCTTGTTTGGCTCCTTTATCAAAGATTAGGTGACTGAGTGTCTTTGTGGTTATGGCTGCATCTTCCAGTCTCTTTCATTGATCCTAAGGTCTGTTTTTTAGGCAATACCATGTTGATTTTATTACAGTAGATTTATAGTATAATTTCAAGTCAGGGATTGTGATTCCACCTGACATGTCTTTGTTGCCCGGGACTGCTTTTACTATTCTGGGTCTCTTCTGGTTCCAGATGAATTTAAGCAATGTTTTCTCTAGATCTGCAAGATATGCTGATGGTATTTTAATGGGAATTGCATTAAATCTGTACAACAATTTTGGTAGTATGGTCCCTTTCACAATGTTGGTTCTTCCTATCCGTGAGCAAGGAATGTTTTTCCATGTACTAAATTCCTCTTTGATCTCCTTATTCAGAGTCGTATAGTTTTCATTGAATAGATCTTTTACTTCTTTTGTTAGATTAATTCCTAAATATTTCAACTTCTTGGATGCTATTGTGAAATGTACGGTTTCCTTAATTTCTCTCTCAGTCTGTTTGTAGTTTGTGTACAGGAATGCTATTGACTTTTGAGTGTTGACTTTGTATCCAGCTACACTACTGAATTTGTTGATTAATTCAAGCAGTCTTCTGGTGGAGTTTTTGGAGTCTTCCATGTAAACTATCATGTCATCTGCAAATAGTGATAGTTTGACTTCTTCCTTTCCTATCCTTATTCCTTTTATTTCTCTCTCTTGTCTAATTGCTCTGGCTAATGCTTCCAGAACTATGTTGAATAGTAGTGGTGACAATGGACATCCTTGTCTTGTTCCTGTCTTTAAAGTGAAAGCTTTTAGTCTTTGACCATTTAGTACGATGTTGGCTGTTGGTTTGTCATAGATGGTTTTGATCAGTTTGAGGTAAAGGCCATCTATTCCTTTTTTTTTTTTATTTTAGAAACTTAAAAGTACAAAAACATATTGACAAACAGACACCAATTATCATAGAAAATAGTACAATCACAACTAATCTATAGACAAGGTGATATGGTCTCAACAGTGGTTGTTGCTTTATCCATTGATATCTTCGAATTGTAGATGTATGGACCCATATACAGACATGCAAATTTAGTCAGA
>PVLD010017238.1:0-42492 GCA_004027595.1 Dinomys branickii
TTTGTCCCAGTAGCGCGTTCTCTGTCGGGTTCAGGAGCTGAAGCCGTTCTTCCCTCTGCACTCGCTCTCTCGGCTGGTCGTCTTCTTCCCGGAAGTCCTCATTTCTGTCTTCATATTGCTATATTTCATTGTTTGGGTGGTAATCCTCTGGGAGGTTCTCTCTCTGCTGCCTACCCAGTCGCCATCTTCCCGGAAGTCCACAATCACTTTGCTAACGCTGGGAAATCACTTCCCTACAACTGCTTCCCCGAAGTGGCGAGGGAGATTTAGCTCAGCGGTGCAGTGCCTGCCTGGCAAGCAAGATGTCCCAAATTCGATTCCCATACCGCGCCCCCAGAAAAACCTGCCTAATTAGTTCCCCACATTCCATTGACTAGTCACCTTCATCTTGCACTCTGTTTCAACAAAGTGTCTGCCTGGCAAGGGTGAGGTTCTGAGTTTGATTCCCAGTAAAAAAAAAAAAAAAAAAGGCCAGGCATGATGGTGCATGCCTATGATCCCAGCACTCAGGAGGCTGAGGCAAGAGGATTGTTGCGAGTTCAAGACCAGCCTGGGCTACAAAGTGAGCTCAGCCTGAACTGCATAGTGAGACACTCTCAAAAAAAAAAAAAAAAAAAGTGAATAAAGTAGAACTTATATTGATGCCCTGCAGTTATCCCCTACCTTATATTAGCCGATTCCAGTTTATTATTCAAAACCAACTCAGCTGAAAGTCAAGCCACTACAGCTTCCTTTAGCTCTTCCTTGACAGAATTACTCACTCTTTGCTCTGAAAATTGAACATATCCAAGTGCTTTAGAATCTTTACTATTTTTCCTTCTCCCTGGCAGAACTTCTCTGAAAGGTCAAGGAGTAATGGCTAATACTTCTCAAATCTATAGTGCCTGGCATACAGTAAGCACGCACAAAAATCGGTGACACAATCCACGGCACGTTTACGTGGTTTACCAAGCACCAGTCTGCCCTGGGCATCACAGCAGGCCACATTTCTCTTTGGTGCTGTCCAGTTTGTTCATCACAAGAATGACAGCAGATTCCTTCCTGCCCTTACCTTGCAACGTGTCCTAAAACTGCCGGCCAGCCTGTAGCTGTTGGAAGCGTCCTATCCCGGGCATAGCACCTGCTGCTGGTAGGAGGGATTCATGTTGTCCAACAGGGCCGTCTTCTCCAGCCTGCCCCCTCAGTAAGGTGGCTCGCAGGCACCTTAGCAAGAGCTGACCCGTGGGGAGGGCAGGGAGAAGCTGAGCATGCCTCCACTGAAGAATTCCTAGGTTTTTAATTGTGTCTAACAGCTCTATGTATTGAATTAAAACATTTTTAAAACAACTTGAATTTCAATTCAAATCTTACCAGTTTTTTCCATAATTTACATGGATACAAAGCTTCTGGGGACCTACTTTGCTATCTCCCATATGACTGTAATATAAATCAAAGCAAATCATTTCATCCTGTTAGATGGTGTTGTTAAAATACTATGCCATTTTCTTCTTCCAGTGCGATTACTGAAAACATGTTCATCCTATTAGCTTTACCCAGTCCTTTTATTTATATGCTTCTGTATCTCTTCAATAGCTATTACTAAAAGGCTTAATTTATAGCCTTAACTGCTTTTTGATACATTATAAAATACGCAATTTATTCTTTTCTTTTGTCTTTTTGATATAGTGTCTTGCTATGCAGTTCAGGCTGGTCTTAAACTCATTTTGTAGCCCAGGCTGGCCTTCAACTCGCAGTGATCCTCCTGCCTTAGCCTCCCAAGTGCTGGGATTACAGGCATGCGCCACCATGCCCAGCCTTGCCATTTATTCTTAAACACAGCCTAGTTTTCAAACCATAAAAGCTATTAAGCATTGCGTGTATTTCTGTGTTAAGCAAAGCATAATCCTATTCCTATACATCAAAGGCTGGTTTCTGCCACTTACAAGTGTCTCCTCATAGTCACAATATGTTCTTTTTTTTTTTTTAATCTAGAATGCAGGCTATTTATTTTTGCACTCCTAACATAGGAAAAAAAATTTTTTTTGTCTTTCTGAGACAGAGTCTCACTATGCAGTTCAGGCTGGTCTTAAGCTCACTTTGTAGCCGAGTCTGGTCTTGAACTCACAATGATTCTCCTGCCTCAGGGTCCTGAGTGCTGGGATTATAGGCATGCAGCACCATGCCCAGCAAAATTTTTAATGAAATAAAAGAAAAAAGCACAAACATCCTTAACTTTAAAAACTTAAGGAGTTTTCACAATCTCATAAAAGGGAAAAGAAAAAGATTTAAGTATTCTGTATACCAAGAGGTTTTTGGGTTTTACTATATTTATTTTATTGAGGTTCTTTACATTCCTGCCTCTTCATAGTCAGGTTTCCTAGTACAGGACTATTGACACAATATGTTCCTGGAGCCTCTTTACCTATTACCATAAATGGGAATGATGATACTTACGAGGGGGAGGATGATAGACAGTGTGAAGCTATCAGGTCATCAGTTTCCAGGAAATACTAGATGCCGTTCTCCTGGCTTCCTCCTAGCCCTAAATAGATTCATTGAAAATTTCCTGTACTCTTTCTTTTAATAAAGCTAGTAAACTATTGGCTGTCTTGTTTAGCTTCTCAAAATAGTTGAAAATAGCAATGCAAAGCATTTAGAATAATGAAACATGAGGCATAAGAATTTAGCTTAGTGCTAAAGTACTCACTCGTCTGAAGGAGCCCTGGTTCAGTCCCAAGCACAGGGTGAGAGCCGATTGAAATTTGGCCTTACAGAGATCTCTCTCACTTACCCAACCTGAACGTAGTTTGCATTTATAAAGTCGGTGGCCCAGGGCGTGAATCTGAGGGAGGGAGCGTGAACATGCGCAATGCAAACGGTGTGTTTGTGTGGTGACGCAGATCAGTGTGTCCACACATGCTTGGTACATGCTTACCTGAACACGGGACATATCTGCGTGCTTTTTTAAAAGGACTTTTAACCCCACAGATAGCCGGGGACTGAGTTCCCACGCGCTTCCTTTCCATTCCTCTGAAAGGTAGCAGTTCGGCCCGGCAGCCTCTTGTTCAGCTTTGACATCTTCGCAGGCCCGATAGTTTGTTTGCCTGTGTGGCCGTGGCCCCCCCTTTTAATACTACACAGCCACTGCCACAATTGCACTTCCATCTCGTGTGAACAGATGTGCACAAATATCTCACCACCATGAGAAAAGCACCGCAAAGCACACGTCTCCAGACAATAAAGTAGCAGAACAGCATTCTGCATCTCAGACTAACACCAGCACCCCTCTCTTGGGAGAACATTGTTCCACAAGCTTCAGTTTTTTCCTGTGTTACTTGAACCAGTCTTATTTGCACAAAAAGGCCATGAGACAGAGAATAGCAAGACCTACGTTTTTCTAAATTAATGTACTCACTAGCAGCCCTTCACCAAGGATGTGGCGTACAAGTGTGTCATAGACATTACCTTCCTGAAAAAGAAGAAATTTCGTCAAAGCAAATACTCACTGAATGTATCCTCATTTTATACACAATAAATCTTCAATAAAGCTGATATATATAATTTGATGATATAAGTATATGTAACTCTCATTTATTCTGACTACATTCACTCATCTCCCGGCTGGGGATATAGCTCAGTGGCACGGTGCCTGCCTGGCAAGCACAAGGTCATGAATTCGATTCCCAGTTCCAAAAAAAAAAAAAAGAGAGAAGCCAGTCACTCATTTCCCACCAATTCTATATACAATGGTGAGGGTCAGGGTTGACCTTATGGGGATATTTTATTCGGTTCTCATAAAATTTGGTTTGAGACCAGAATCATGGAAGGAATGAAGTTTGTGAGCCAAGGTAACACTGTATCTGACATCTAAAGATAGTAGTTTAGATGTGGTTATCAGAGGGGGCCAGGGATTTAGCTCAGTGGCACAGCACCTGCCTGGCAAGTGTAAGGTTCTGAATTCTATTCCCAGTACCCCTCCAAAAAATAGATGTGGTTATCAGGGAGGGGATATAGCTCAGTGGCAGACTGTCTACCTAGCCTGCACAAAACCCTGGGTTCAATCTCTAATACTGGCTGGGCGTGGTAGTGCATGCCTATAATCCCAGCACTTGGGAGGCTGAGGCAGGAGGATCACCATAAGTTTGAGGCCAGCCTGGGCTACATAGCAAGACCCTGTCTCAAAAAAAAAATCTCAAATACTGTCATAAAAAGGAGGGCATCAATGTGATTTTATACTGGTATTTTACAATTGTACTTTAGCTTTTCCTTTGTACTGGAGCTTATTGTCATGATATATACATGACAAACTCATAGAAATGAATAAGGGGATTTTGTTTTATTAATAATCAAGTTCATAATAAGTAATGTTCCTTAATGTTCAGGGAATAATGTTTCTGATTAACTTAGGAACAGAATTATTAATTTATGGTCAAATTAACTTATGGCAGTAGATTTCAGGGGACTATAAATTTAATTGTTTCTTGGTTATTTGAATTCCCTAATTTTTTATTATATGCATAATTTAAAATGTCAAAATGATGAATAATAAAATATCTACATTTCAGTAAGAAATATATAATGAATGAAATTGAATTTTTGATAACTGGATACATGTCTTAATTTTGATCATTGTCTTTTGATAACTGAGTACACATTCTTTCCCTGGACTGCGAGCATCTTGAGGACAAACTGTCTATTACTCTTTCTGTCTAAATTGCTTTGCAGAGCCTGACCCATGATAGAACTTCAACAAAGGTTTGCAGATAAATAAATGAGAATGGAGCTGGGGATAGAGCTCAACAGCACAAGCGCCTGCCTGGCAAGCGCAAGGTCCTGAGTTTGATTTCCGGTACAAAATAACTAAATACATAAATGAGAATGGCATACAAACCATCAAAAATTAACTGACAGGCATATAAGTTTTTAGATTTTTTTTTTAAGCATTTGAGATGAAGAAGTGTAAAGTGCTACCTTCATTCGCTTTTTTTCTTTAACAATGCAGTTGAGATGTGGTTCACATATTATGTTAGATTTTTGTCATTTTGACAAAACACCTGGCAACTGCCGGGCATGGTGGTGTATTCCTGTAATCCTAACACTTGAGAGGCTGAGGCAGGAGGATCACCAAGAGTTCAAGGCCAATTTGGGCTACATAGTGAGTTCAAAACTAGCCTGAACTGCATAATGAGACCCTGTCTCAAAAAAAAAAAAAATAAAATAAAATAAATAAACAACTTAAGAGAAGGAAGAATTCATTTTGATTCCTGATCTCAGAGGTGCCGGGCCACGGTCAGCCAGCTCCACTGGTTTGGAGCCTGTGGTGAAGCGGAAACATCCTAGTGGCAGGGCATGGTGGAGGAAAGCCTCATGACAGCCAGGAACCAAAAGAGGACAAACCAGAGAGGAAGGGGCCAAGGGCCAGCTACAGTCCCTCTCCTGCCTCCTGTTCCCATCCCCTCCCAGTCCTGCCCTCATGTGCCCCTCAGGGAGCTTCATACACTGACGAAGTCAGCCCTTGTGATCTGGTCACTTCCCCAAAGCCCATTGCCCACCAAGCACACCACACAGTGAGCTTCTGGAGGAAAATCTGGATCTCAACTGCAACACATATTCAGTAATTTTTATTAGCTGTCAAGTAAGTGATACGGTGGTCAACATAAATCATTTTAGGACATTTTCACACATACTGCTATACCTTCACGCCCATCACACCCATTTAAAGTTCCCATCTCTAGCCCTAGGAAACCACTAACCTCCATGACATAAAAGTAGAATCGTACAAAGTATGTGGTCTCAGAGCCAGGGATATTGCTCAGCAGCATAGCATCTGCCTGGCAAGTGCAAGGTTGTGAGTTCAATTCCCAGTGCAAAAAAAAAGAAAAAAAAAGCCTGACAAAGTATGTGGTCTCTTAAGACTGGCTTCTTTCACTGAACATAATTTGAGGTTCTCCCATGGCATAGCATGTATCACTAGTTCCATTATTTTTATTGTTAAAGAGCATACCATAGAGCTTGGTGTGGTGGTGCACACCTGTCATCCTAGCACTAGGGAGGCTGAGGCAGGAGGATGACCATGAATTTGAAGCTAGCCTGAACTACATAGCATGTCATTATATGGATATATCTGCACATCAGCTTTTTACCAAAAGAAAACCCACAACTACTTAAGTGCAATGGATAAGCAGGGTTCTGTTCATTTACAAACATCTGTTCAAACTTAAATATGACCTAAGTGATTAAAAAATACAAAGGTGACTAAGGCCAGCCTTTAGAGAAACAAATATATAAGGGCCATACCATAGGGACAGTTAAGTGCTATGTTGAAATATAAATAATGTTTGTCAAAAGAGGAAATATTTATCAAAAAATGATAGTGGATATATACAGTTTGTGGGTAGGGAATACAAGGAAATAATACTCCTTTTAAAGAGACTAGCCGGTGTGGTGGCACATCCCTATAATCCCAGCATTCGGGAGGCTGAGGCAGGAGGCTTGCTGTGAGTTTGAGGCCAGCCTGGGCTACAAGGTGAGCTCAAGGCCAGCCTCAACTGCATAGCAAGACCTTGTCTCAAAAAGAAAATAAATAAATAAATACATAGATAGATAGATAGATAATATTTTTAAGATCACAATAGTACGACAACATGTATTTTATTCAAGAACTCACCAGTTGTCCTGTGTAACTGAAATGCAGGCCTTACCTGGAATATTTTAGGTAGGAGATAGGGCTAAAAAAAAGCACTGCCTCCTACCATGAAAAGGAAGCCCTCAACAGGGCACAGTGCTGCGTGTCTGTAACCCCAGCACTCTGCGAGGCTGGGGCAGGAGAATTACAAATTCAAGCCCAGCCTCGGCAATTTAGCAATTAAGCCTAACATTGTCTCAAAATTAAAAGCTTTTAAAAGGAGCTGGGAATATAGTTCAGTGGGAAGGTCCTGGGTTCAATCCCCCATACTACAAAAAAAAGACCTTAAATATACTGTAAAATTTATCTTATTCCATGGGCAGGAGGAAGCATTAAAGTTCAGTTATTTCAGGCAGGGGATGTAGTTTAACGGTAGGTGCCCGCCTAGCATGTGCAAGACCCGTACCACCAAATAAAGGGAAAAAGTTGTTTCAATTATTCATTATAACCAAGATAGAAAAGATAGAGGGAACTAGAAGAGAGAGCTTCAACAGAAGATGAGACATTCAGTAAATATTGCACACTTAGTGCACTGTATCTGCTGCTCATATATTCACCTAAAATAAAAGATAAATGAGGGGCTGTGGGTATAGCTCAGTGGAGTAAGCACCTGCCTGGCAAGAGCAAGGTCCTGAATTCAATCCCTGGTATTGCAAAAAAAAAAAAAAAAAAAGATAAATGAGAAGAAGGCTTGAGACCAGTCTTCCCCTCTGGTGAGGGGGTTGAAAGGGTGGGTGGGAGCCGGGATTGCTGGGACCCTGCACCAGCTCCCCAGGGGAGTGTGGACATGTGTACTGCAGACATAAAATGATACCGGCCTAAATACCTGTCCTCCGTTCAGCTGAGGACAGAGCAGAGTCCTGGTTTTCATGAACTCGGATTCTAGTGAAAGAGACAGACAATAAAGCATCAAACAAATATATGAGTGTTCCAGGAAGGAATGTGTAAAGCAAGACAAAGAGACAGGAAAGAGTGGGGAGGGGAAGCAGATTACCCAAGATGCACTGAGTTTTGAGGGGACTCCTGCTGTGTAAGCGCCATGGGAGAGCAACTGCCAGAGAGAACAGCCCGGGCAGAGGCCTTGCAGAGGGAATGTATCTTACAGGCCAGTGTCGTTCTGACTGTTGTTGTTGTTGTTGTTGTTTGTTTTGTTTTGTTTTTAATTTCTTTGTTGTTGTTTTGAAACAGTCTCCCTCTGTAGCCCAGGCTGGCCTTGAACTCACAGCAGATCCTCCTGCCCCTGCCTCCCAAGCGCTGGGATTACAGGCGTGGTTACTGTCCCCCTGCCCCCCCCAGTCGTCGTCGTCTCCCCCTGCCCCCCCCCCGCCCAGCTCTGGCTTACATTTTTAAAAGATCGCTCTGGCAGCTGAGGGAACTATAGATGCTAACCTTATGCATGTTCCGTTTCACTGTGTGCAATCTATAACACCAATCAATTCCTGCCTGTGAGATTGCTGAGTCACAAGGCAGATACAGTATGGCAAAATTTCTGTCACGTTTCCACTTCACCAGCCGTGTTGAAGAGGCCAGTTCCTTCATAGCCTTACCAACACTAAGAACGAAGTTTTGGGAAGTGGAAAGTTTTTCAATTCCTCAGAAGCCACAAAATCAAAATAGCGGCATGGTTGCGTTCCTTCTGGAAGCGGTCCGAGGAAGTCCCTTCCCTTGCTAGTTATCACCTGACCTTCAGATCCTGTGGCACTGGTTACATGCCTTCTCCTTCTGTCACTTCATTACCTTTTGTGACTGGCCCAGAAGCCTCCCTCTGTAAAGACCTTTGCATTGTGTTGGCTGCCCAGTTACTCCGTGGTCTCACAACCCTGTTTAATCCAGCTGCAGAGTCCTTTCTGCCACAGAAGGAGACAGTCACAGGTCCCAGGAATTAGAATGCGGACAGCTGTAAGGGGGTCTGGGGAGAGCCCCTGGTTTGGTCTTTCCCTATGACATTCTCCTAACCATGCTTGTGGTTTGTGTGGTTGTTTTGTTTTTGTTTTTGCCACTTGGAACTTACCCTGGGAAATGGAGTGAAATACAGATCAGATTCTACTCTTTTTCCAGCCAGCTCTTCCTAGTACATAGTACCAGCCCCACTTACTGAAGAGTTCGACTTTTCCCTAAGATATAGTATATTCCTATGAATAGCGTGGCTGCTTTTTGGACTTTATATTTTGTTCCACTGTCTGTCTATGTAACAAATGTGTGTGTGTGTGTGTGTGTGTGTGTTTGAGACAGAGTATTGCTATGCAGTTCAGGGTGGCCTTGAACTCTGTGTAGCCAAATTGGCCTCAAACTCATGGCGATCCTCTGGCCTCAGCCTCCTGAGAGCTGGGATTACAGGTGTGCACTACCACGCTGGGCCTACAAGTACATTTTTGGTTTGCTTTGGTTTTGGTTTTGGTTTTTTTGTTTCACTGGTTGGTTGGGAGGGTTGTTTGTTGGTGCTGGGGAATGAACCCAGAGCCTTCACACTGAGCGGTAGCCCCAGGCCTTTTCTTGTTTGTCCTTTTGAGGCAGGGTCACACTGAGTCACCAAGTTGCTTGCTGTCTCGGGGCTCTAGGCTCACAGGTGTGCACCAGCAGAGCCCTCTGAAAGACCAGGGTTTGGGTAGTGAGCCATAGTATCTGGTAGGGCAAGACCAAGCCTGCTCTCCTTCCCAACCCTTCATCCAGTATGCTGTTCTTTCAGGGTTTCCTCTGCTATGCTTATTTTTCCACATGAACTTTAGAATCAACTTGCCTGATTTCAGGGGGAAGGTATTAGTTTCGTCAGAGTAACTTTATGAAGTTAGATCTTACTCTCTTTGAACGTGATATTCTTTCAAGATTCTTTGTTGGCCCAATGGTGTTTTAATACTTTTTCATATCAGGTTTTTTTGTTTTGTTTTGTTTTTGTTTTTCTGAGACAAGGTCTCACTATGCAGTTCAGGGAGGCTTTGAGCTCACTTTGTAACCCAGGCTGCCTTGAACTTACAATGATCCTCCTGCCTCAGCCTCCCGAGTGCTGGGGGCTTTTCATACCAGTTTTACACATGTCAAGTTTATTTCCAGCTTTTGAATCTTTCTGTTTGTTTATGAAGTGGAAGAAAAGCCCCCATTTGTATCACAGTGTATGA
Source organism: Dinomys branickii (assembly GCA_004027595.1). Classification (NCBI taxonomy): domain Eukaryota; kingdom Metazoa; phylum Chordata; class Mammalia; order Rodentia; family Dinomyidae; genus Dinomys; species Dinomys branickii. Next base: position 9,778 of record PVLD010017238.1, read on the forward strand.
AGGCTGTGGTTCATATATTTAGGGTGTGAATTGTACACTATTAAGTTATGTGCCACACTTTACTCAGTCACTTTCTTATTTATAGTAGTTTTTATTTTTCTTTTTTTCTCTTTTTTTTTTTTTTTTTTTTTTTGGTGCCAGGAATCAAACTCAGGGTCTGGCTTTTGCCAGGCGGGCACTATGCCGCTGAGCTACAGCCCCGGCCCTGTAGTAGTTTCTCAGTTGAGCCTTTTAGTTTTCCCAGTATACGGTTACATGTCTTCCAGTCGTGAGAGCTGAGCTCCTCGGTGTACGGTGCCTTCACCAACTCCTCCATTTCGTTGTTAAATGGCGCTGGTGCTGTGTGTGTCTCTGTCACATCCCTTGTCTCAGTGAAAAGGTCTTCTGTTTCCTAGTAAAAGGGTCTGCTGGCTTTGGGTCCTCCCTCTCTCACCGCCTCCTCTCATGTTACAGAAACATGCATCAGTTCCTGTTTTACTCTTTTTTTCTCATCAAGAATAGGTGTTAAATTTTATTAAATGCCTCTTTAGTATAAATGGGTAATATGGCCTTACTTAAGCTGATTAATAGGACTTATTAGCCTTTAATATTTCAAATTACATTCTCACGTTCTGAGATTAAATACGCTATCATTTATACCTCATGTTCTATAAAGTCGGTCTTAACGATACGCACTGTTGCTCCTCTGTGTGGCTTTTTATCATTCCCAGGCCACCGTGCCTATTTACAACAGCTGCTTGTTATAAATGCAACTTTGTTTTTGTTCGAAGACTTAGTAAAATGATGCTGCGAATTTGGTTTGACTGCTGGGGGAAGGAATCCCTTCAGCAAGGCGTAGGAGGTGAGGCTGCCTCTGCGCGGCCTTTTAAGGGCCCCTGCCTAAATTCTCTTGATACTTTGTATCTTGTCTTCAGACCATTGTAAAAGAAGAAACATTAGGACTTGAGCACAAGAAGAAAAGTGCTGGGGTCAGTCCTTCTGGATGACTTCTAGTTGGTTTTAGGTTCCACAGAAGCCCTATGAGAACCTGTTTGTATGTTTGTTGTGTTCTTTCTGTCCTCAGAGAGCCCACTGTATAAAGCCTGACTGCCCAGTGCACACTTGAACTATGGCTATTGATATGTTTGGACTGTAAGATACCCACAGATTTGGAAAATGTAGTATAAAAAAATGCAAAATAATTACTGATTTTATATTGATTATATGTTGATGACATTTGGATTACTAGTATAGAGACAATGTTTCTTTGTTTAAGATGAGGTCTCATTATGTAGTTCCAGCTGAACTTGAACATATGCAGCCCAGGCTGGCCTTAAACTCATGGCCATCCACCTGCCTCAGCCTCCCAAGTGCTGGGTCTACAACAGTGAGCCACCATGCCTGGCTAAAATTTGTCATTCTTGAAAATTAATTTCAGAGCTAGGAGTATGGTATAGCTCAGAGGTGGAGTGCTCGCCTAGCATGTGCAAAGCCCTGCATTTGGTCTCTAGCACAGGAAGGGAAAAAAGGAGACTGAAGTCCCCCGTTCCTTTTCCCCATTGATGTGGCTACTAGAAAATGGCACGTTGCACAGGTGACTTACATGGTGTTTCTGTTGCGCAGTGCTAGTCCAGGAGTGGTAGGTTGCTGTATTCTTATTTACAGGTACTGTAGGGATTTTCCTACTTTAAAAAGTTAAATTACAGCTTTATATCCTCCCTTATCACCTTCTGTCTTAGGAGAATAAACTTTGATGACTTCTATAAAACAGTCATCCCCCATTATAATCATAATGTTACCTCCTCTCTGACTCTTCTGTTTAACTATTTATAAGAGAACACAATTTCTTCATTTTCATATAAGTTAAACACAGTAGGCTTCCTGTGCTTTGACATACACTCAGCACTGAACAACTGCAGTGAACAGAAATGAGAGTTAATTTATAGGGCTGTCTGTGCTTTTCGGCTCATCGTATAGAATATATTTTAATAGAAGTTCCCTAGCTCAAAATACACTTCACTTTAACATTTCTTTATACTTTTTCACCACTACTCTAGAAAAGCAGCCTTCCCCCATTCTTTAAGTAGAGCTGGGGTTTAGCATCTTTTAGTTCTGTCTTGTTGCAGGAGCCTCAGTGAAGTGTCCTTTTCTTAACTCTTTTGTTCTTCAAAAACAGAAACAAATTCCCCACAGAGCCTTCGTGATCTCGCCTTTTTTTCCATTTTCAGGAAAATGGTATCACAGATGATATTGGAATATCGACTTGGAAGGAGCAGACTTTTCTCTCCCATGGTGCCTTGCTCGCAAAGAGCTGCCAGGCTGCGATGGAGCTGGCGAAGCATGGTGCGGAGCTGCAGAGCACAGCCTTCCGGTACGGGAAGCACGTGGCCATGAGTCACAAGGTGTGTGCGCGCCCTTCACCTGTCACCATGCTTACACAGCCAAAAGGATGCACAGGAAACTTTTTGACACGTAATAAGCTGCTGTTATATTAAAAAAAAAGTTTATTATATGTTTAAAATCTCCCCATTATAGATAGTGGTTGTTACGTAGTGCACACAGCATAGTGGGTAAGTGCTATGTAATTGTGACAGAGAGCTGCAGCTTATTTCAACTTGAATGTTTGTCTTTTCTTTCCACCTGAAAGGGTTCCTCAGCGAACTCACAGAAATCCTTAAGTAACAGGTAATAATGCTGTTCACAGAATGGAAAAAAATATTTGTTTGCTATATTTGACATGGTTCCCTTATAGTTCCTTATGTAAAATAAAGATGGAAAGTTAATAAAATTTAGAAATATAGTGAATAAAATTGAAAGCTTTAATGCTAATAACTGATTCATTTGCATGGCATCTGAAATCAAACATAATGCCCCAAAGTGTTGTTGCCTCTCTGTCCCCGTTGCTGTCTCCCTCCTTCTCCCTCCCTCTCTCTCTCCTTTCTCTCTCTCGCTCTAACTTTAAATTTTTAGCTAGTATGTATTTTCCAATGTTACTTAATAACTCATAAGTAGGGAATATATATAATGTGATTAATTTTTGCATGTTTTATTAAATATTAGATTAGTTTGTTAAGTAGTTATATTTATTAAATCTTTACCTAAATCCTTACCTTGAACTTAAAATGAAAATACCAAATACAAAAAGCATGGGCTGAGGGCGTACTAAGTGGGAAGCCGCATGCTTAGCCGCTCCAGGCCTTGGGTTTGCTCTCCAGCACCTAAGGACGGAAGGAAGAAAAGACAAGGAGAGGAGGAGAAAGGCACAATTAATTCTAAAGCATTTTAAAGATTGTTGTCAAGTATCCAAAATGTTCTTTGGTTTAGTAGAGTATATATATTTCCTTAAACTTCATTTTGCACTGCACTAACGGGTGCTTTCTAACCATGAGGCGCGCACAACCAGGGTGTGGACGTTTCGGTGACATAACTCTTCTTCTACTCCTTCTAGATACATTCTGACCTTCAGCCTTTCATTAAAGAGAAGGCCAGTGAGTCCGTGACGTTTAATCTAAACTCGGCGCCCGTGGTTTTACATCAGGAATTTCTCGGAAGAGACTTGTGGATGGAGCAGATCAGAGAGGTAAAATGAAATCACTGCTATCTTAGGTGCCATTGGCATTTAGTTGATTTTAAAACATAGCTCATATTTCATAATGATTTAAGGCTATAGATCAGCCATAAAAGCATATTTAACAGACAAAATCCTTTCCTTGTAATCTACAGTTTTTAAGACAATATCAGAAGTTAGAGGCAGCACTATTGTGTTTTTTTATTATCTGAGTTCTTCGAATACTGCAGCACAGCACTGGAGCCCGTGGTGAATGCTAATTAACTCAGATGATTTTTTTCCTGAAGGCTTTCAGCCATCGGGCTATGGTAATAGCACCACCCTTTAACTGACGGCAATTTCCCATCTGTGGACTCTAGTGCAAGCTGCAGAATTCCAGGAGCTCCGTCTGTCAGCTCTTTAGGTTATTTTAAAACAAACTTGGACCCTGTACTGGCGTTCTGAGGTGTTATCAAAGAAGCAGCAGTGTGGTGACGTGAGGAGGGTGAAGGGCTTTGGGTTGGGCACATCTACCTTTTGGACCCATGGGGGATAGTGTAGGAGAAGGAACTTTTTGTTTTTTCTTTTACTTTTTTTTAATTTTTGCTTTTTTGTTGTTTGAGACAGGGTCTCACCATGTAGTCTAGGCTGGCCTCAAACTCACAATGCCCAGGCTGGCCTCAAACTCAAGGCGGATCATCCTGCCTCAGCCTCACAAGTGCTGGAATTACAGACATGCACCACCACGCCCAGCACTGGGGTTTTGTTTGTTTGTTTGTTTTTAACTTTAAAAGCTCTGTTGTAAAAGTTCTTGCCTTTTTCTATGGAGCCTCATAAGATTTCCTTACCTTTTGGTTGTGAATGGTTGGGTTCATCCAAGGCCCCGGAACTGGGAAAGGCAGGCCCTGGAGCTGGGGCAGGTGTGGGTAGATACCAACCTATAGCAGATCGCAGTAAACACCCAGTTCTGAAAAGGCAAGATTTCCACTCTCCGGCCCCCCTCGTGTAGTGACTCAAAATGCCGGCAGCCAGCTGAAAGGCTTTGTGCTATTTGCCTTGTAGAAACCTGGAGGAGCCCTTTCTTAGGAAACTGTCAGACCTGCAGAGATGGTGCTCTTGGTACGCGCTCTGGGGCGGTGGGGGGATACACATCACCACCCACCTGCAGCAATTTCTGCCTCGCTTGGGCAGAGAGTATGTCAGTGAAGACCACAGGGCCCCACCATGAAAGTCAGAACCCAGTGAATGGAAAGGAGACTCAAGGAAACAGACAGTGCAAGGAGAAGGAAGGATTTTCAGAAGCTTTAGCAAAATATTAAGCCCATGTAAAATAAAAAACAATTATAAAATATAATCAGAATTGCTAGGCATGATGGTCCACACCTATAATCCTAGTGTCCAGGGGGCCAAGACAGGAGGATCCCCACAAGGCTAGCCTGGACTACATAGCAAGACCCTGTCTCAAAAAGAAAGAAAAGATATATATATATATATATATATAGTATATATAATCAGAATTATAAAAATATGATCACAAACTTTCTTGAATCAGAAGTGTAACAGATACAAATGAGAAAATTGAACAAGACAACAACAGAAAATAAAAACATAGGAAAATAAACCTTGGGAAACGTCACATACATTAAAATTCTCAGAGAAAAGTAAAACTGGGGGTGAAAAAAATTAATGAAATTTTTAAAAAAGTTCTGAGACCTGAAAGATTTGAGTCTCCAAATTGAAATGGTGACCTAAATAATAAATTTTAAAAGACCTACAGTGCCAGGTGTGGTGGCGCACACCTATAATCCCAGCACTTGGGAGGCTGAGGCAGGAGGATAGTTGCGAGTTTGACGGCCAGCCTGGGCTACAAAGTGAACTCAAGGCCAGCCTCAACTGCATAGTGAGAACCTGTCTCAAAAAGACAAAAAAAAAAAAAAAAAGACCTACAGCACTCTGGGGTGCAGTTCAATAGTAGTAGAATATGTGCTTAGATGCAGGAAGCCCTGGGTTCCATCCCTGTCACAGAAAAATAAAGAAATAAAGACCTGCTCCAGGTCATATCATGATCAAAGTCTGAAACAGTCTCCTCTGTGGAGAAAAAGACCTTCATATAAATAACCAAGAACTAGGATGGGATCATAATGACAGTGAAATAATGCCTCCAAATTTCAAAGAGAAAATTATTTCCAGTTTATAGTTTTATGTCAGCCATATCATCAAGTGTGATATTAAAGACCGTTTTAAAAAGAGCTAAACTGGGCATGATAGCGCACGTCCATAAACCCAGCACTGGGGAGGCTGAGTCAGGAGGATCACTGTGAGTTCGAAGCCAGCTCCAGCTACATAAGTGAGTTCAAGGCCAGCCTGAACTGCATAGTGAAACCTGTCTGAAAAGGATAAATAAATAAACAAATAGATTGACAAGGTCTTTGATGCACCTTTGTTTCAAAGAGCAGTAATATATTCCATCCTGATAAGAAAAAGACACTGGACTCTAGGAACCAGGGGCTGGACAAGGCGGGCAGTAGCAGGCAGTCCCAGGGCAACAGGAATAGCGCCTGGGATCTGTGTGTCAGGTGGTATCCTGATGAGGACCCTGAGGCCAGAGATGAAGGAGCTGGTGCACAATTATGCAACTGGCAAGTAGTGAATCTGGTTTTCAAATCCAGAGAGTGCCAGCCAGGACCTGTGTCCTTAAATAGCACACTGTCCTGCTAGTAAGCCCTAGACTGAGGGCTGTATATTCAGGCTACACTGGGACAGGAGGACAGAGATCTTTATAAGAAACATCTGCAGGGGGGATGGATAAATCAACTAATATGCTTGCTTGAGAATTAGAAATGAATGAGTACATAGAAAACATAATGTTCAGGGCTGGGGATATAGCTCAGTGGAATAAGTGTCTGCCTGGCAAGCGCAAGGTCCTGAGTTCAATCCCCAGTACCACCAAAAAAAAAAGAAAACATAATGTTCATTAACTATTACTTGGACAAAACTTAGCTGCTAAAAATAACAATTTTATTGGATGCACAGATGCTGGGGACTGTGAATCTGGACAGCACACAGTGGGATGCCTTGCCTGTGCTCTAGGATGTCTGGGACCTTACCTAGAAAACCCAGCTGCAGACATGACAGCAGTTCTGTGGCTGGCGTGCCAAAGGTTCGCCGTCCCAAGGCTCTCATACACACTTGCCAGCCAGCCTGAGAGGTGTGGGAGACTAGGTTGCTGAGCCCTAAGAGGCTCGTATGTGACCACTCTGTTTACTTGGCCTCCTCTCATCACAGCGTGGCAGCCTCAGAATAGGGAGACTGCTGAGACCTCTACATGGAGAATTCTGCCAGGCAAGGCAGAGGCTTGCATCTGCCTCTCGGCCAGCCACAGAGCCCATGTCATTTTCCTGGTCTGTCAGAACACCCCAAGGCCCATGCACCACAAAGGCAGGGAGTCACAGACCTCGCCTGTCCACAGCAAGTCTGAGATCTGGGGGCCACATGTTAAAACAGCCACACTAAACTTACAGAATAAAATGAAGTAATTATTAACTATAGTAGAAAAAATTTTAATTTATAAGAACTGTAATCACAGGGCCCCTTATGGCATAGAGAATAATATTATAACAAAAATATAAATTCTGAATTTTTATAATTAATGTATTTTATTTATAAAGCAATGCAAATACCATTTGGAATTAGGAAACATTTTCCAATTTTTATTCATAAGATTATTAGTCAAAGTTATAAAAGCAGGTTTATCAAGCCAAAACACAAGGGAAATGAAAACATTCCCAAAGCATCTTGAAAAGTCCCGCAGAAGTACACACCAGACTAGAAATCCGCCCAGCAGGTTCCGTTCATCTTTGTGTTTTCCCAGGAGGCACTTCCTTGGATTTGCCTTCTGCTTTTCCAACATGTTGAGTCTTGACTTTGCATCAGTAATGTCTTTCCACACCGGGTCCGTGCTTAGTCTAGCACAGTGATGGCGAATCTTTTTTTTTTTTTTTTAAAGACAGGATCTTGCTATGTAGTTTAGGCTGGCCTTGAACTTTCTGTGTAGCAGTCCTCCTGCCTGAGCCTCCCAAGTGCTGGGATTATAGGCGTGCACCTCCACACCTGGCCTATGGCGAACCTTTTAGAACTTTTAATGATAACAAACAGCCCCTGTGGCTCTCATGCCATAAATTCACCACCAGTGGTCTAGCCATTACCACCTTGCTCAAGTGAATGCCGTGTGGACAGTTGTGCTGGCAGCTTTTGACGTATCTTTCTGTTCACCTAGACTACCTTGCCAATTTGCTGACTTTAGTAGTGTCTTCAAACCACCTGAACTACATGAGTGTAGTGGCTCACACCTGTAGCCCCAGCTCACCAGAGGCTGAGACAGGAGGATTGCTGTGAGTCTGAGGCCAGCCTGAACTACATAGCAAGATCCTGTGTCAAAAAAAAAACCAAAAAACAAACCTAGACTTTGTTATCCTCACAGATGGGAGGGGAGCAGACACTGGGTTCTTCCGTTTGTTTTTCTGCAGCTGCTAGAGGAGCAGGGAAGACATGATCTTCCTGCGCATGTAAAGTGGCTTTTGCAGTATTTGCCACAGTTTGGGGTCACAAAAGGGTTGAACTTCCTGGTGACCATCTGGTACCAGTCATTCTCCTAAAAACTGAATATTGATTTAGCCAAAAAGTGTGATTGAATGAGAAATCACCAAACAAGTGTTTGGTGATGCAAGACAGCTACACATGCATCTTTCAGGTAGCAGAAGTGGATGATGTGTAATTTTAAAAATCAAAATAGAGCATCATTTGAAGGCAGATGGCAGAAGTAGCTAAAGAGAAGGGCATGGGACAGAGGGTCTGGAGTGTGCTGTGTTGTTTCCTAGAAGTTTTGGACTGATGGACCTTTAAATACTCCCTATGTATTTTAGAACTTTTAGTTTAAAGCCAGGGGTGGTGGTGCACACCTGTAATCCCAGCGGCTGAGGCTGAGGCAGCAGTAGGAGTTTGAGGCCAGTCTGGGCTACATCGTGAGTTCAAGGACAGCCTGAGCTACATCTCGAGACCCTGTCTCCCTCCTCCCCAAAGTGTAAGCCAAGTGTGAGAATTCATGCCTGTAATCCCAGCACTCAAGGAATCTGAAGCAAGAGGATCAAAATTCAAGCCCAGCCTAGGCAATTTAGAGACTTAGTGAGAACCCTGTCTCACCATAAAGAAGAAAGAAAAAGGAGGATAAGGGTCACAGCTCATGGCAGTGGCCCTAGGCTCAATCCCTACTACTATGAAAATTTATTAATTTAATTTAAAAAGTTTAAATGTAATATAATTCCACTTTTTTTTTTTTTGGTACTGGGAATTGAACTGAGGACCTTGTGCCTTACCAAGCAGGTGCTTAAGCTGCTGAGCTATATCCCCAGCCCTTATAATTCCACATCTATGAATCAATCCTAAAAAAAATAGCAAATATGTGGGCAAAGATTTACATATTAAAATATGTACTACAATATTAATTATGAAAGGAAGAAAATAAAACCTGACTTACTTAAAAATATTAAAAAGGCTAAATGAAGTGTAATACAATGAAATATCATTCTGCTATTGAATACTGCATATATTACTGGCATGTATTTGTGTGTTTTTGGACAGCTGAACTGAAAATATATATACAGATGGCGTTAGTAACTGTAATTGGGTTGCATTAGAATACATTGCAGATTTACATTTTGGTTGGAAATATCCAGCTAAATATGTTAAATGAAAGCTAGTAGTTCTCCCTAGGATCTTTGCACATATTCATGCACATGTAGAAGTAACTTAAAAATGAATTTTTTTTTTTTTTTTTTTTTTTTGGTCTTTTTGAGGCAAGGTGCCCCTATTTAGTTCAGGCTGGCCTTGAGCTCACTTTGTAGCCCAGGGTGGCCTCAAACTCACAACCATCCTCCTGCCTCGGCCTCTCAAGTGCTGGAATTATAGGCGTGCACCCCCATGCCCTGCTAAAAATGAATTTTAAAGAAAAGATATATGTTTTAACTCTTCAGTTTCAGGACAGGGATATAGCTCAGCAGCACAAGCTCCTGCCTGGCCAGTGCAAGGTCCAAAGTTTGACTTCCGGTACCAAAACAAACAAACAAAAAAAACCTCTTCAGTTTCTCTGCAGCCCTACAGAGCTGCAAATGTAGATAACTAGGCAGTCCAGGATTTCCTAAGAAGCTGGTGAAGTATACTGAATTGTTCTCTTCAGTTGGATTTTAGGTTTAAAGGGATGTCCCTTACAAAAAGCCTGTACCTGAAAAGGGCAGTAACTCAGGTGTATTAGAGTCCCAGTGCAGAGATCAGTAAACCCTGAGACAATGTTGTGAGCAAAGGCCATCCCACCCTCCAACCAGGACCCACTGTGGCCATTTCTAAATCCTCACCTTAGCCAGGCACAGTGGCACACACCTATAATCCCAGCACTTAGGAAGCTGAGGCAGGAGTATTGCCGTGAATTCAAGGTTAGCCTGGGCTACACAGTAAGTTTTAAGACTAACCTGGACTACACAGCAAGATCCTGTCTCAAAAAATTTAGGAAAAAAAAAACACTAAATCCTCACTCTTCAGCGAAGACTGGGGGTTTGTTTCTTGCCATGATTCCCTACAGGGATGCTTTGATTTGCTGTATGACTTCAGGGCCTCCTCTTTACAACTACCTGTGCAAGTCAGAAGGCATCATTGATAAAAAGAAGGGGAACTCATCCAAAGCAAATAAGAAGTTCATTTCTGTTGTGCAGGGGACAGCCATCTTAATCATCAGATTACAGTTTCTACTTGAATTTATTTTAATCTTCTAAATTTCATATGAACATATTTATGTAAAGTTCTTTAAGGTAATGGTCTTGCTTGAAGTCAGAAACAGAGGACCCGATTTGTGTAACACTGGAGAGGGAAACTCCCTTCTGATGCTCATGGAGGTTGCTTGTTAATCCTGAAATGACTTCCCATCCTTTTTCTGATTTTTTCATGTTAGTTCCCCTCCTGAATATTTCTGTGATCCTCTTCTCCCCCAGTGTTGAATTTGATTGTACATTCATAAGGAATAACCACAAATTCCCCTTCGAATTACCCACAGTACGTGGCACAGGCGCTTACTCGGAACAGTCATCCCAGTAATATTTGTCCAGAGACAAATGCAGAGAGTGGTCTCAGGGTGAGGCTATGTGGCTGCAGCCCCATTCTGTCAAACCGGAAGAGTCGGGCCAGTGACGTCGGGCCAGTGACGTCGGGCCAGTGACGTCGGGCCAGTGACGTCGGGCCAGTGACGTCGGGCCAGTGACGTGGCAGTGGAAAACCAAGGGCTGGAAGAGTTTGGGCTCTACCGCCATCTCTGTAAACTTAATCACCTTCTCTCGTGTCCTTTTTATTATTTTCTGTAAAACGATGGCATGGAACTAGGTTTGTTTCATATCTGTTCTAAGGTCTGTTTCAGATCTCAAATAAATCTAAGAAGTAAGTCTTGCATTGCAGGCAAGAGATGCATTATAAGAAAAATATTTATCTCTATGAGAAACTGACGAGTTTTGATACAAATATCTCGCACCTGATGATGGAAGTTGCCCGTAACTTCTTCTTAACACATGTACACTTACTTCCTGCTCTATCCAGACAGGTTAATGTCCCATCTGCTCTTCTGCTTTCCTGCTTGTAGAGAGAATTACTGACTAGACAGGGAAGCGAGGCACTTACGTTCTCTTAGTACCTGTTCGGCATCATTGGAAAGCCCGGAGGAAGAGCACCTTGAATTTTCCATCCCGGCCCCTGGTGCCTCTTCCCCAAACCCCGCCCCAGACCACAGGACTAGGTGGCCCTCTTTGTCATTGCAGCAGGCTGTGGGCCCGCGCACCCCTTTCCAAGAGGCAGTTAAGAACACAAGGCCAGACTCCAAAACAGCTGAGAGGTATTTGTTGAGCATTGTCTCAACAAAACTCTTCCTGCTTTAATTTTAAATTTAAATTTGCAGCTGCTGAAAAATAATGATCAGGTAAGAGCACTGTTAGTGAATGGGTGATTCACCCTGGGGAGGTGAAGTCATTACTCGGTTTTCATTTTGATTTCTAATAAAAGAAAGTAGAACCCTTCAGAGAAGCACAGAGCTCTGACTCTCTCAGGGAGTCCAGGGGCTGCTGCAGGTCAGCGAGCTTTATTTTTAATGATCCTTCTAGTTTTCTGCTGCCATTATAAGTCACCTGAAGAAATAAGAATTATGATTATCTTTTCTTGGCTGTTCCTGAAAGTACTGAAATGTCACTTAGGCTTGTACCATTCTGACACTGTCATAACCAGCCATAAAATACCTTAAGTATACTACACATTACCATTGCTAAACTGTAACTCATTTGTCCCCAGATAGCCTGCTCCTACTTCTTATTCAAAAAGTAAAACAAAGACTGCCAGACAAGGCTGGTGAGCATAAAAATAACACATGCAGATGCTTAAACAAAAGAGGGAATGCACTGAGTGTCCTCATTAGTACCACAGGCAGCAGTCTTCTAGGTACTGTATTTAACATAGTTTGAGTCATTTCAATGAAAATAATATTACTGTCCTCTACCATAAAAGGTGCACATTGTAAGCATTTGAAAGAACAGTATGTGACCACAGACTATGGAATTTGTTAAAAAAAAATTTTTTTTCAGATTTTTCTATTACATTTAAAGAAATAAAGTACGTGACCACAGAAGGTCTAGCAATAGCTGGGAACACGGCTCAGTGGTAGAGCTGTTACCTGCTATGCACAAGGTCCTGAGTTTGATTCCTAGCACCACAAAATTTAAAAAGAAGAGATAGCAATAAATTGCCTGAAGGCTGTCTGTGATCTTGTGAGGGAAAAAGGAGAAATATACAAATACAAGCAGTGATGGAAATACACAGTAAAAAGGGCCGGGGATATAGCTTAGTGGTGCAAGTGCCTGCCTGGCAAGTACAAGGTCCAGAGTTCGATTCCCGGTACCAAAAAAAAAGGAAATACACAGTGATGGATAAATTTAAAACATTTATTGTAGGAGCCAGACATGGTGGTGCATACCTGTAATCCCAGCACTCAGGAGGCTGAGCCAGGAGCATCACCTTCAGTTTGAGGCAAGTCTGGACTACATAGTGAGTTCAAGGACTCTTGTCTCAAAAGAAATTTTGGGGGGGCAGTAAAAGACACACTGACATCAACCCCCCTCAAAATGTTCCCTTTTGCTTGATCAAACACACTTGTTCATCATTTTCTGAAGGAGTTTTGGAAATCCTCTTTCCTGTCTTTATGACATGTGATTTAAAACTTAAAAAAAAAACAAAAACAGTCATTGCTCCTAAAAGCAAAAGCAGGCTCTTCAAAACACTCACGTGTGTCCACACTTTACTCACCGCCTCTCCACTCTGGCTGCTCCCCTAAGTCAGGGTGACGGGGCGGGGTAAATGTTTTAAATCAGTTCAGAACCTTGAGGCACCAAGACAGCACAACTAAGGATACACGTGAAAAGGGACTTTCAGAGGCTTCAGGGAGGGGCAGGAATGATGGAACAAGGCGGAGTGCTTTGAGGGAAATGAATGGCGGTGGATCTTTTATTGTAATTTTTCTTAATTTAAGAATTCTTATTTTTATACCCCATACAAAGAGTCCTGCAGTTAATGAATGACATTTCGGGAGCTCAGTGGAAAGAGACTTTGTGTCCTCTTGGGAAAGTCAGGAACGGGCTTGTAAAGTACGTGACATGTGACAGTCCTTGAAGAAGAAGGTACGAATGGCAGAGATGGAAATGGGGGGCTTCCTCGGCCAAAGAAGCCCCGCAAGGTGATGCCATGGCTGTGTCACAATGTCCCCGCACAGCCTCATGCAGTCAGAGGTGGGGCTTTTCAGAGATGGCTGGATCTACAGTGTGACATGCTATGATCAAGCATATGACATGATGCTGGGATTAATTGATGACGGGAGGCTAGGACTGCGGGTGCCCCATCCTAGGCGTGAGTACTACCCACGAGCTCTTTCTCCTGTGCAAGCCCCTCTGACATGCCACCCTGCCTTGCTGGCTGTGGACTCAAACCCTCACACACTGTGCTAAATAACCCTTTCCTCCTTTAACTTTGGGTGTCGGGTATTTTGTCTCAGCAACAGGAAAAAGTAACTAGGGTGACATAGTTAAGCAAGCATGTGCATTCAGAGAAAACTGTTATAACTTGGGTAGAATGTGAAAACACAGGAACAGGTGAGGAGCTGCTATGAAATAATAGGCAAGGGCTCTATTTTAAGGACTTTGGTTCACAGAACCCAATATGGAACTTCCTGTAGGCTTCCACACTCTCAAGAGAATTAGACATGTTCCCGCCCCTAGAATATAGTATACCTCACTGTCTTGAGAGTTTGCACTCTATTTCTTTGAGTATGTACTTTTAAAATTCTGCTTAATAAATCCTTTTATGCCTCAGAAGGAAGGGAAGAAGGGAGGAAGGAAGGAAGGAAGGGAGGGACAGAGGGAAGGAGAGGGAGGAAGCTAGCCAGGCGTGGTGGTGCACACCTATGATCTCAGCATTCAAGAGACTGAGACGGGAGGGTCATCACAAGTTTGAGGCCACCCTAGGCCACATAATGAGTTCAAGGCCAGCCTGGACTATGTAATGAGGAATATTATTCAGCCATACAAGAGAATATGGTCTGATATGAGCTACAATATGCACAAACCTTAAAAACATTGTACATGACTTGGAGCTGAGGCAGGAGGATGGTTGTGAGTTTGAGGCCAGCCTGGGCTAGGCTACAGAATGAGCTCAAGGCCCCGTGATCTGCATAGAGAGGCTCTGTCTCAAACAGACCAAAAAAAAAAAGAAAAAGAAAAAGAAAAAATGCCACATGATAAAAGGCATGAAAAGCCATACATTATGTGTCCCAGCTAGGCAAATCCATAGGAGACAAAGCCGGTTGGTGGTGTCCAGCGGATGGGACGTGGGGAAGTGGGGAGGGACTATTTAATGGGTCCAGATTCCCTTTTGTGGAGATTTAAAATGTTTAGAACTTGATAGTGGCAGTGGTCACACAACACTGTGAGTGTACTAAATGCCATTGGATTACTCCCTTTAAAATGGTTAAGTGGCCGGGGGTGTAGCTCAGCCATTACAACACCTGCCTAGAAAGTGCAAGGTCCTAAGTTCAAGTCCCTGCACCAAAAATAATAAATAAAATGAAATGGTTAAATGTTAAATTTCATTTGTTACCCTGTATACTATAGCCAGACTGTTCTGCAAAGATGATGAAGGTGTCCTTCCTCCTTTCTTGGTCCCCTCAAAACCTCGTTTTTGTAATTAAACTCCACCTCTAAGTGCCAGTGGAAGTGCACTGAAATGTATTTTCAGGTAGACCTGTTTTCTGTAAAGGAGCCAATGATATTTCTGCCCGGGCCAAAGCAAGAGGCCTTTACATCTTTCTTGTTTTGTGGGCAGAGTTACCCCATGCATTCCAGCAAGCACTACTGCTGAGCTAAATCCCCGGCC
Source organism: Dinomys branickii (assembly GCA_004027595.1). Lineage (NCBI taxonomy): Eukaryota > Metazoa > Chordata > Mammalia > Rodentia > Dinomyidae > Dinomys > Dinomys branickii. The sequence continues at coordinate 24,803 of PVLD010017238.1, forward strand.
CTAAAACTTGATTATTATTGCAACCACCTGTGCAATCTTTTGTTCAAAGGACCATCAGTGGATGATCAGTGAAGCTAATCAAACAAACAGTTAGTAGGGAACTGAACATTTAATGGACTCAGAGCACCTAACAGAGCCAGGCATGGGGCGTATGCCTAGAATCCCAGCACTGATGTAGCTTACAAGTTCAAGCCCAGCCATAGCTATAGCGACTAAGGCTAGACTTAGCATCTTAGCTAGACTGCATCTCAAAATTTAAAAAGGAAAAGAAAGAAAAATCTTAAAAAGGGTTGAGATTTAGCTCAATGCAAAGTCCCTGGGTTCAGTCGCCATTAAAAAAAAAAAAAAAAATGACCCAACAGATCACTTACGAAATACACAGGGAAGCTGTGAGCAGATTTAACTTCGGTGATAACGAATCGGACTGGTGTTGGGTGACTTTTGCTCCAGTGAAGTACACTGCACCGCCTGTGTAGTTGCCAAAAATGTTTAACATAAATCTCATCAGGAGAAAACTTATCAAATAAATCCAGGATCCTAGCCATTGTGCTTTTATAAAATGTCCACGTTATAAAAGACAAGAAAGGCAGTGTCATGGAGGCTGTTGTAGAACAGAAGGGATTCAAAAGATAATATTCAAAAGCAGTGCATAGGGTATTTTGTTTGTTTGTATGCTGTCTTTTTGAGACAGGGTTTCACTATGCAGTTCAGGCTGGCCTTGAGCTCACTTTGTAGCCCTGGCTGGTCTTGAACTCACAACGATCCTCCTACCTCAGTCTCCTGAATGCTGGGATTACAGGCGTGCGCCACCACGCCCTGCTTCAGTGCACAGTTTTTAATTTGGTTTTAGATTAGGATCAAAACAATTCCAAAGGACACTGTTGATTAAACTTGGAAAATTTGAATATGAACTGTATTTTAGATGTTATAATGAATGACAAGCTTCTCAGATGTGACTGAATTTATGGCTGTGTAAAAGAATGCCTTGTTGTTAGGTAATAAATGCTGGCATATTTAGGGATGTTCACCATGATGCCTGCAATTTCAGATAGCCAGTGGACATCTAGAGAAAGCTAAGTGTGCAAAGGCAGTAAAAATATTAGCAACTGGGAAACCTAGGCGGAGGGCAAATGGATGGATGTTCATTATATTCTGTCAACAAAAAGAGGGGAGATGGCTTTCTTTAGGGTTTAAAAAGAAGATATTTAAAAATGACTTCTTATAAAATATAGCCAGTAACATTTGGGAAGAATAATCAAGTAAACAGAGATGATGGGTCTCTAGCAGTTCCTAGGCTCACCGCCGTGGAATGTCAGTTTTCTGCATTTACAGACGGATGTCCCCATATCCAGCTCTCAAGTCCAGATAACAGTAATTGGAAATTGGAAACAGTTCATTTATGTCATCTAATCCTTCTTTGTTACTTGGCTTATAAAAAAGCATTTGTTTCTTAAAGTAAAAGACCACATTGTACATCCATTACTTACCAACAGGGACTCTCTGCCCGTGGCCTACAGAGACTGGTACATAGACCTTCGGAATTAAGCCCTTTGTGCCCCCTCCCAGTCAGAGCACTGACCCTTCTGCGTTTGTGTGGAACGCTGTCTCACGGTGCCTGCGCAGCTGTCCGAGGGGCCCCCCGTGCCGTGAGCTCCGGCACACTCCCTTGTCTGTTCTCACATTTTTAAAAGATAAAACAGGTTTCAAACCACACATTCTCTGTGAACTGCTAAAGACGGGGAAAAATTACTTTCTTTTCCCATGACCTGGATTGACAAGAAGCACACCTACAGGAGGCAAAGACAGGAGTGGATCCCTTTTAAAGACCCTCGTAATGAAGCCCTCAGGGAATTGCTGCGCGTGCTAGAATTTACGGTAGCTTCTCCAGATGAACAGGGTAGCAGGACGAGGTTCAGGACTGAGGCTGTTGGAATATGGTCTACATTTATTTTGCATCAGCCTATTCTGGGCCCCAGTGAAAAGATATTTTAATAATATCTTGCTCTGCCAGAAATGTACATGATAAGTGGCAGATGTCAGAGAAAGGGGGAAAGTTACAGCACTCTGTTCTCCTTGAGATGTGAGGAATTTATATAGTTGTTCTCTTTTAGCCTTTGAAGTCAACACGGGTGCACACAGAAGCATCGGTTGGAAAGGGCTTTGCACATAGACCAAAGCAGCAATCTTCAGACAAGTCAGGGTCTCACTCACAGGGCACTAAGGACCTGCATTTTCCGGAGCTACCCGCGTGAGTGCAGTGCAGCCTTGCAGCATTAGAGAGCCAGCATCTGGGAGCTTCTGGTCCGGCCCAGCACTCTTGCTTCACAAACAAGGAAGGGCAGGCCCATGTGAAAATGTTTCAGTCCACTGAGGTCTGGAGGCTGTGTGTCTGGCCTCCAGCATGCCCCTCTCCCCAGGTCAGGGCCCCTGATGCGCTCACAGTTTGCAGTTCGGAACTTAGGCCCCTTGTTTTCCTCAGAAGACAAGGCCGATGGCCTGAGGCTTTAAGGTGTGCATCTCGCAGTCTCCCCGGGGGCTTCCTAGCTGCATTCCAGGCTCTTTACTGCTTCATCCAGCGCTTTCAAGGTGGGAACGCCTGTTGCCCTACAGCTCCTAGATCATTAGTCTCTGCCTGTTTTGTTGTTGGGTTTCTGTGCCGTGTTTAGTTATTGTCTATAGTTGGAAGCTTGGATTCCCTTTCGTTATCTACTCATAAATAAAAATTTATGTGAGGAAAATTAACATGACATTATTCCATATGGGAAATCTTACTTGGAAGACATCATCAGCTCAGGGCTGCGTATTAACTCCATAGTAGCTCTGAACAAAATAGCCAGCTTTCCTAGAACTAAGAAGAGTAAATGAATTTTGCTCCCTAAGTTTCCTATGTGTATCTGTCCATTTATTCTTTCAGAGGCTGATCTACATACAATACAGTTTGAGCAGGAGAAAAAATTTTCCCAGCAGTCACAGAGCTTTAGTCCAAGGGGAAGATTCAGGTGAAGCCCACCCAAAATATCAGTAGGCAACCCTCAACCATGTAAAGTCCAGGAGGGCAGAGATTCATCTGTTGTGTTTATGTCTGTCTCTAGTGCCTGGGTAGCACCTGACACATCAAGGACACTTAATGAACATTTGTTAAGTAAATGAACCACCATTACATGTAATAGAAACTATAGCCCCTCTCAAATTAAATGTTTTAAAAACTTGGTAGTTGGTATTGGCCTGGGGATGTAGCTTAAGTAGTAGAGCACTTGGCCTTGTGTATGTGAAGCATTGAGCTTGATACCCAGCACTAAAAAAACAGAAAAACAAAAAAGTAGTATTTGATGAGAAATACTACTTATCTAGAGAACTAAATTATTTACATTTGTTTCTAACTTGCTATATTTTTGTAAGCTCCTCAGCTTTTTATGGAAAATATGTATAACATTTTATAAAATATGTATAAATACAGATGTTGACTCAGTCAGGTGTGGTGGTGCATGCCAGTAATCCCAATACTCAGAAGGTTGAGGCAGGAGGATCACGGAGAGGTTGAGGCCAGCATAGACTACATAGTGAGTGAACTATGAGGTGAGACCAACATGAACTACATAGCCAGACCCTGTCTCAAAACAAAGCAAAACAAAAAAACAGAGATCAGGACGGCCATCCTCAGCGTGGGGAGTAATCAGCAAGACCAGCCATGTGGAAGCATCTGAAGCAGCAGCCAGGAGCCAGCAGCTGGGCTATGGAGACTCCACCAACAGAAGACCAGTCTCACTCCCACATCCAGAGGCCAAGATCAGCTCATACCCAGCACAACTCGCATGGCAAAATTCACTGGGGTACGCAGCACGTTTCTGGGATCTAGTGTGAACACAATCACAGGACTGTAAGCACCAGAGGGACTTCACTCCTTTTATTCTGCCTTGCTTGTCTCACCGGCTATCCCTTTCCTGTCTGGCTGGAACCTGTTCTGTTTTGTCTTGTATTTTGTGGTTATTATTTTTGGTTTGGGATTTTTCTTTTTTTTCCCCCTCCTGTCTTGGGTCGTTTTTCCTCTTTTCTTTTCTTCTTTCCTTTTCCATTCTCCTCTTTCTTCCTTCCTTTTTTCACTGTGTAGGTTCCTTACCTATCTTCTTCATTTTCTTCTGTTGATCCTCTTTCTTTCCTCAACTACTTTTTTAATCTGAACTTTCCAGTGAGTAAAGAGTGTCTCTTCCCTTTCTCATTACACCTTCACACTCTGTTTCATTCTTTCCCTCCTGTGCCCTCCAGTTTCCCAAAGCTTGGGTGATCGCCCTTTAACCTCCAGCCTTGATTTGATTATATTTGACCTAATCAATTCACCCTGTCCCCTACCTATCTTAACCCCCCACACAAGAATGTAAAATCACTCCACTAAGGGAACTCACAGGGTGCAGTGAAACCAGTTCTAAGAAAGAAATTTATAGAGGTGAATTCTCCTATTAGGAAACAATGAACGCAAATAACCTAATGTTGAACCTCAAGCTTCTAGACAAAGAAGAGCCTAACAGGCCCAAAGCCCATACATGGGACGAAATTATAAAGTTGAGATCAGCAGTTAATGCAATGGAGATTAGGAAAACAGTACAAAAGATCAATGAAGCAAAAAGTTGGTTCTTTGAAAGAATAAATAAAATTGATAAACCCTTAGCCAACCTTATAAAAAAAAAAGATTCAAATTCATACATTGAGAAATGAAAAGAGTGAAATCACTACAGAGTCTGTGGAAATTCAGAAGATCATCGATACCTACTTCAAAAACCTTTACTCTCACAGGATGGAAAACACAGAAGAAATAGACAGATTCCTAGATATGTATGAATTACCAATCAAGAAGATATAAAAATTCTGAATAACCCAATACCAGTTAATGAGATTGAAAATGTTACTAAAAACTTACCAACAAAGAAAAGCGATCATGATGGATTCACTGATGAATTCTACAAATTTAGAGAAGATTTAATCCCAATAGTCCTCAAACTCTTTAATGAAATTGAAAGAGAAGCAGTACTCCCTAACTATTCCTGGAGGTAAGTATTACCAAGATACCAAAACCAGAGAAAGACCCAAGCAAAAAAGAGAACTACAGGCCAATGTCGTTAATGAACAGAGAAGCAAAAGTACCAATAAGATACTAGCCAACAGAATGCAGCAAATCGTCAAGATTATATGTCATGACCAAGTGGGATTCATCACAGGAATGCAGGGATGGTTCAACATATGTAAGTCAGTAAATGTAATACACCATATCAACAGAGCCAAGGACAAACATCATATGGTCATCTCAATAGATGCAGAAAAAGCTTTTGACAAAGTCCAACACTTATTCATGATAAAAACCCTACAGAAAATTGGAATGGGTGGCCTTTATCTCATTCTGATAAGCAATTTATGACAAATCAAGAGCAAACATCATACTAAAGGGATAGAAACTAAAAGCTTTCCCTCTAAAATCAAGAACAAGACAAGGATGTCCACTATCACTACTCCTATTCAATATAGTTCTGGAAACATTCACCAGAGCAATTAGACAAGAGAGAAAAATAAAAGCAATAAAGATAGGGAAGGAAGAAGTTAAATTATTATTTGTGGATGACACGATACTCTACATAGATGACCCCAAAAACTCCACCAAAAGACTTTAGATTTAACAACCAAATCAGTGGCATAGCTGAATACAAAATCAACACTCAAAAAGCAATAGCATTCCTGTACACAAACAACAAACTCAGAAACTAGGTAAACCACACCCTTCACAATAGCCTCAAAAAAAATAAAATACTTAGGAATCGATCTACATAGGAAATAAAAGAGCTATATACTGAAATTACAGCACCTTGGAAAAGGAGATTGAAGAGGATGTCAGAATATGGAAAGACATCCCTTGCTCATGGATAGGAAGAACCAACATAGTGAAAATGGTCATGTTCCCAAAATTGTTGTACAGATTTAATGCGATCCAAATCAAAATACCATTAGCATGCCTCAGAGAACTGGAGAAAATATTCCTAAAATTCATTTGGAACCAGAAGAGACCTAGAAGAGCAAAGGCAATTCTGGGCAGCAAAGACAAGGCAGGAGGCATCACAATCCCCGACTTGAAATTATACTATAAAGCTACTATGATAAAATCAACATGGTACTCAGGAAAAAATAAAATAAAACAGACCTGAGGATGAGTGAAACAGATTAAAAGATGCAGACACAACTACAAACACACTTAGCTACCTGGTCTTTGACAAAGGGGCCAAACCTGTTTCCTGGAAGAAAGATAGCCTCTAATAAACGGCGCTGGAAGAACTGGCTGTCTACATGTTGAAGACTAAAAGTAGACCTGTGTCTATCACCATGCACTAAACTCGAGTCAAAATGGATCAAAAATCTAAATATTGAAACAGAAACACTGAGTCACTGGAAGAGAAAGTAGGTAGAAATCTCAAAGACATAGCAGTAGGCAGAGAGTTCATGAACAAAACTCAAACTGCATGGAAAATACTCCAAAGAATCAACTGAGATCTCATCTTATTAAAAAGCTTTTGCATATCAAAAGAAATCACTGACAGACAACCCACAGAGTGGGAAAAAATTTTAGCCAACAGTCCCTCAGACAAAGAACGTATCTAGCTCCGCAGTGGGCCCCACGGCTGCTCCGCCACAGTGGGCCCCACAGCTGCTCCACTGTGGGCCCCGCGGCTGCGCCGCTGAGGGCCCCGCGGCTGCCCCGCAGTGGGCCCCGTGGCTGCCCCGCTGTGGGCCCTGTGGCTGCTCCGCTGCTGCTCCGCAGTGGGCCCAGTGGCTGCTCCGCTGAGGGCCCCGCTCAGGGCACCTCATGGACTGGACCTGCCCCCACCCATAGCATGACGACAGGGTGGAGCGGGGCAGTCCGCTGTGAGCATTCATGCTTTCCCACCTCCAACCATGGCAGTTTGTATACACCCATGTATGTTATAGTATAGTCTGAGGCAGCTATATCTCTTCCCAAGGCGAGAGTCCAGGGGTATAGATAAACCCAGGAGTACAGTTATTATCACAGGGAAGATGACGTGGTAAGGCAACGGAGATGAGGGAGGAGAAAAATTGAATGATCAATTGGGCCATCATCTGTGTAACTGAGTAACAAAGGTGAAGGTAACATTATGTAGGACAGCATCCAGAGCTAATTCCCTTCTATGTTCTCTATAGTTCTGTATTTCCTCAATCGTTTTTATATTAACAGAAGTGAAGATAACTTTATATTATACAGCATCCAGTGCAAATTCCCTACTATCTTCTCTATAATTTGGTATTTCCTTTAATGTTTTTGTGTTAACTAATGTGAAGATAACTATGTAATACAACATCTAGCGCTAATTCCCTACTATATTCTGTATAACTTTGTATTTTCTGTATTGTTTATGGCTTTTCTGGTTCGTATGTCTCCATTCTTTTGTCTTTAAAATAAAATTGAAATAAAAAAAGAACGTATCTAGTACATATAAAGAATTTTAAAAATCAGACCCCTCAAATTTAAAGACCCAAACCAAAACTGGGCATCTGAGATGCATACTTCTCAGATGAAGAAATACACATAGCAAATAAATATATGAAAAAATGTTCAACATTAATGGTCATTTGAGAGATGCAAATTAATAGTGAGATTCCATCTCACTCCCAAAGAATGGCTGTTATCAAGAAATCAACCAGCCAGGTGTGGTGGTACATGCTTGTAATCCCGGAACTGGGGAGGCTGAGGCAGGAGGATCATTGTGAGTTTGAGATCAGCCTGGGCTATGAAGTGTGAGCTCAAGGCCAGCCTGAACTGCATAGCGAGACCCTGCCTCAAAAAGACCAAAAAGGAAAGAAAGAAACAAAGAAATCAACCAATAGCAAATGCTGGAAGGGCTGTGGGAGAAAAGAAACTCTTGTCCACTGTTAGTAGCAGCATAGACTGGTGCAGTCACTGTGGAAATCAGTGTGGAGATTCCTCAGAAAACTAGGATTAGGGGTCCCATTTGACCCAGATGTTCCCCTTCTGGGTATTTTCTTAGAAGAATTAAAAACATTATACCACAGCAATATATGTGCACCCATGTTTATAGCAGCACAATTTGTAATAGCTGAAGCTTGGAAACAACCCAAATGGCCATTCCTCAACCGAGGAATGGATAAATAAAATGTGCTCTTTTTATACAGTGGAGTAGTATTCAGCCATAAAAAGGATAAACTGGAGACTTAACAGGTAAATGGATGCAATTTGAGCCCGTACTCATAAGTGAATTAAATCAGTCTCACTTGTGTAAACATATTATCTCCCTAGTCTGAGAAGCTGAAAAAGTAATAAAGTCTAAAATGTACAATAGGGCCGGGTGTCGTGGTGCACACCTATAATCCCAGTACTGAGGCAGGAGGATTGTTGCAAGTTCAAGACTAGCCTGGGCTTCAAAGTGAGCTCAAGGCCAGCCTGAACTGAAAAAAAAAAAAAAAAAAAAAAAAAGACTGGAAATGTAGGTCAACGTGAAGACCTGGGGTTCAATCCCTGGTAGCCCAGGGTGGGGGTAGGAGGTGTGTGTGATGGGAAACATGGTTTTACAAAAATTAGTGATAGGGCTATTCTAGCCAACTTTGTCTGTGACGGCATTAGAGTCACACTCAGTAGCAGAAGAAACTGCTACTAAATTTTTTTTAGACAAATTGGAAAGCACCTCAATACATCCAAAAGGAAACACCCTCTCTAAATTATTATGAATTATATGGTTTTCCCACAGTTTACCTTGCAACCTTAAAATGTAGAAATTCAGCTTGGAGCTTTGAACAAACGCAGTTTGCAACACTATGTACACCGCCTGTGTGTCAGACTCTGAAAGGTGATGACATTGAAAACAAACATCAAAACTGGTAGTGAGGAGATGGCCAGTGTGTTCTGAGGTTGAGCTTTTTGATAGTTTGGCCAATTCTGTAGGATCCCAGTTGGTGCACCCTTTAGCAATTACTGTGTCTGAGCATTCCGAGGTCATCAGGAAGCGACGGGGCGGGGGAAGTAGAAGGCTCACAGCATCAGCTTTGATGTCTTGTGTCTTTTAGCCCAAAATGAAGTCAAGACACAGCTGAGAGCTGGAGAACTTAAAATCCCATCCTGTTGAGGAAGTTCTACTACCGAAATGTGGTTGTAGCTGGTGTGGTGGCATGCACCTGTAATCCCAGCACTCAGGAGGCTGAGACAGGAAGACTGCAAATTCAAGGCCAACCTGGACAATTTAGTGAGACTATCTCTCAGAAATTTTTTAAAAAATTTATTTAAAACGGGGTAGGGCTGGGCGTGGTGGCCCACTTCTGTAATCCCAGCACTCAGGAAGGTGAGGCAGGAGGATTGTTGCAAGTTCGAGGCCAGGCTGGGCTACAAAGTGAGTGTAAGGCCAGCCTGAACTGCATATGAGACCCTGTCTCAAAGAAAGGGGGGAAGGGGTTGGAGTATAGCTCAGTGGTAAAGCACTTGGCCTAGCATGTACTGGGTTCAGTTCAATCCTTAGCACTACAAAAAAGGAGAAAGATTCAAATCATAACTTTATAGAGTGTTTGTGGTTGTGCCAATAGCCATCCCTGAGACGTGGCCTGTTACAACTTTTTTTATTATTAAAAAAAATAAAAATGTAGACATCTTTGGAAAAAATGTTTTAAAAGATTATATGTAAAGAAAAAAGAACTGTTATTCAATTCCTGGTACCAAAAAAAAAAGAAACTGTCAAAACCAATGTTATAAATACTTCCTTTTTTCTCATGGAGGTCATCTCCCCACATTAATTATTTGGATAATTTCATTTTAGATTCAGGAAAAACGTGATCTCAAGACCTAACCTGTTTATCAGGTAAGGTTCTCTTGTTCAGTGAATAAATTAGAATTGAGGAAATTTGAGTAAGGACTGAACGTTAGGTTGTATGGCATGTTACTGTCTTAACCCAGCAGTGGCCAAGTGGCTGTGCACGCGGTATCCCATGTATACAAGGTGTGTGCTGAGGTGTGCGGGGACACAGGGTGTCGGCCCTTCTCAGATGCAGGTGCAGTGGGGATTCGCTCATTGTACTGGCCTTTCAGCATGTCTTCTTGTTGGAAACAGAGAGTACTTGGACTGTAATATAAATAATATAATACAATGCAATATAATACAATACAATACAATATTTTTTAAAAGAGGAGGAGAAAGGGTTGAGTTCTATCTCTCCAGACCCTAAAATAATAGAAGCCCTAAATACTTTTTTAAAGAACTGACACCATTTTCTGCCTTTTATTTTAGGCTCAAGAAAAAGGAAGGTTAAACTATGCTAAGGTAAGTAAATTTCAGATGTACTCTGCAGTTTTACACACGTTAGTTTGCATTTCATTTTTGTTTGTATTTGAAAGGCCAAAAGAGACTCCTAGTGAAAGCTGGGGACATTTCCTGTTGAGTAACAGTCATCATTCAACCATAAACATACTTATCAGAGAGTGCCTGTTTCATTCCAGATACCGTAGTATGAGTACAGCAGTGAAGCAAATGGAGTTTTTCCTTCCAGGACATTTATAATCTAGTGAGAGATGCAGATAACTAAATAAACAACTAAGTAGATAATATAATGTCGGGTGGTGTGAAGTTCCCTGAAGAAAAATAAAACAGGGCAAGATCACTAAGCACACTTGGAAAGGCACCCGTCGCCTGTGGATGCAAGACAGCTGTTAACACCATTAGAGAATGTCTCGTGTCTTGCCCCATATTCCCTATATTCCTATAACAAAAGGCCGAGAAGTAGGTAATTTACAAATACAAGTTTATTTGGCTTAACGCTCTGGGGGGGTCTAAGGGTCTGGGAGTCCAAGAACAGTGTCAGTGTGTAGTGGGGCCTTTTCGGCCCACTGTAACATGTGGACGGCCACCCATGGTGCAGTATGCTGGCCTGGTCTCTTCTGATGTCAGCTCTTGGGCTCCACCCTCAGGAGGGCTTCTAACCCTCGTCGCCTCCCCCGGGGGCCTCTTCCAGATGCTGTGGGCACATGCACTGGAGGGTTAGGTTCCTGACACACACACTGTTGCCTGGCTAACGGAGCACGCTGTGTGACTGACTGATGAACAGCCAGAGGACTGGGGGTGAACCCTCTCCTTTTTTCTTGGTACGGGTTCTTGGTACTGGGAATCGAACTCAGGACCTTGTGCTTGCCAGGCAGGCACTTCTACCACTGAGCTATCTCTCCGGCCCCTTCCCTCCTTTTACCCACATCACTGTAGCTCGCCTATCTGTCTCTCTTACCCGGCACCACTGAGCCTGTTTCTGTCCTGTCTTCAGTGTCTCGAGCCTCATCTTGTACCCACACAGGCTGTGACGCACCCGCTCGGCCTCCCACAGGTGTGCGGGAGCAGCACAGCAGAACCTGAGCAGCGACCTCCCCTGCAGCTCTGTCTTTTTGCTTCTGTTGTTGTCATCGTTTCATGGCTTTATTTTCTAGAGCAGCGTTAGATTCACAGCAGAACTGCACTGAGCAAACACTACACAGTTCCCGTACACCCCGTACACCCGTCACTCCCGCGCATGGACACGGCCCCTGCGGCCCAGACCCCGCACACAGCGGCACAGTCGCTATCCGCAGGGAGCCTGCCTTGCCACACCAGAGCCCATTATTTTATGGGTGTCTCCCCGGACGTTTACCTCTGGCCCTTTTTATTCTCTCCCCCAGTGTTGGCACCACGTGAGAAATTCTCCTGCGCTGGCCCGCAGGGGTCCTCTAGCCTCATCTCCTGCCCCAGGCACCACACAACGTGACGCAGCACTCTGTTGTGTCTCCACTTAGACTCTCTGTACCTCTTGGGCCGCCCTTACCCTGTATCCGCAACCCGCTAGGCTCGCCTTCTACGGGGAGTCCTCCATGCCCCACCCTCCGCCCGCCCCTCTGCTTTGGGTGTTTTCCTCCTCGCTAACTGTGCTGTGCCTCTCGGTGGTTGTACTTTCTGCTTTGCTCCACAGTGGTCCATTGTGAGGCCAATTGTGGACTGTGGCTCTCGCGGCAGGGACAATGTCTTTTCTGTCTTTGTAAGCCTGCACCTAGTAGTTAGTGATGACTACATAGCGAACAAGAGGAAGGAAAGAAGGCCCACGGCTGAGGCCAGGGCGCAGGGTGGGCGCTCACCTAGCATGTGCAGAGCCCGGGTGCAGACCTCGCACCACAGGGGAAACTCAGAAGACACGGGAGGTGAGTTAGAAGAAGTCAAGTACAGGGAAGAGCTGGGGTGGAGCTTTCGCAGCACTGCAGAGGGAAAGTGACGCAAGGCAAGTGTGAACAGGGTTAGGAAGATGACTCACACTGTTACGCACGGTCTGGAGATAAGGCTGGGACCCTCTGTGGTAGGTAAGAAAGGCAAACATACAACTAGAAAAGGAAAAGAGTGACTACAGAACATTGGTGCTTGTTGATGATGCACAGAGTGTCTAAGGCTCCTTATCGCAGAAGCGGTTGGACAATGGGAGAGATTTCTATTGGACAAGGCAAAAGCAAGTAAGAGCACTTCTGGACCCTGGAACTGCGCAGAACCCACCGCAACTCCCTGCAGTTGGCTGAGGGTCCCTTGCGTTCTCAGTACAAATGAACAGTTTACAATAATATTGTCCTACTCTTGGGCCCGTTCCAAATTTGGGAGGCAGCGTTCTTACCCTGTGTGCCGCTGAGGCTGGGCTCGCCCCGTTCTCTGCCCACCAGTGTTTATGGTACATAATATGTTCGAGGCGCTGCTCGCGCTATGGTGACCACCACACACGACACCACCTGGGCTGAGTCACAAGCGCCCTTCACAGTGACTTTCCCGTCGGGCATAGCCACTCGCCCTTTGCTCGTTTTCTTCTTAGCGTTCATCAGAATCTACACTTCGCACGTCTGTTTGGTTGCTTGTTCGTTTCTTTATTCTTCTGTAGGATGTAAACTCTGCAGGCAGGGCCGAGTGGCCTGAGTCATGGTTGTGTCGTCCTCCCCATTGCAGGCTTCCATGTAGTAGTGCTTGACAAACTGCGTGTGTGGGTGTTGCAGTAGGGTTCAGAGAAATACCGGAGGTTGTGAGAGGCCTGCAGTCAACAATCACAGACTCAGACCAGCCATCATCACAAGTCTGTTAGCTGTTCAGTACAGCCTGACCACTGTGGCGGAACGTCTCCCCAGGCAGATCATATGTGAGCGTATTGTCTATCCCCGTAAGCAGAAACCCACCCTTTGAATATACAGTGCTATTCCAACAGGTAACAGGCACAGCACAGCGGCTCTGGATCGACTTCAGGAGTTAATCCAGGCCTGGTCGTCCTTACCCAGACTGAAATCCAAGTAACACGGAAAGAGAGTGCGGCCTTCTTGTCGGAGTGGGAGGGGTCTGCAGGGCGCAGCATGCAGTGCTGACCCTTGTGTTGGGCACCGTGGGCCATAGCAATGGCCTGAGGTCTCCGACCCAGTGATCACTGCTCGTGCCGCTCATGCTAAGTAATGTCAGAGTCATGCTTGGTGGCTGAGGGCCCTCTGCTAGAGTTATCTGTAAGGTTGTTATGGTTGATACATTGTGTCAACTTGGGGAGTTTAAAAGGTTAACTACGTGATTCAGCAGGAAACCAGGGTGCTTACTTTGTATACATCCTGAGCCTGTGGAAGAGGAGGGCCTGGAGATTGTATCAGAGCTACACGCCCCCTGGGTGGGCGTAGGCTGTTTACAATGTAAGGGAAGAGAGGAAGCTGCTTGCAGCCATTCCTCCCTTTTTGCTGGTTGTTTTTGCTGTGCTCTGCTGCCATGAACATTCGCCCTCTGCCATGTGCCACTTGGCCTCAGAACCAGCCAAGTAAGGACTGAAACCTCCACAAACTGTAAGCTAAATAAACCTTTCTTTCCTTCCTTCATTTTGGGTGTTGGGTATTTTGTCTCAGCAACCAGAGAAAAGTAACCAAGACAAAGGTGATATTTTAAAAACTCAGCAGCAATTTCAAGAGACTTTGATGAAATTTATTGCTGAAAAATTTATTTCCAAGTGATGTATATTTACTGAAAAGCCAAATTTTATGCAAAAAATAGGAGTTCAGGAAACCACAGAAATACGTTGTAGCTTTATGCTGTCACTTTTTTTTCTTTGTCATTTTGAGACAGAGACTTGGTAAATTGTCCACACTGGGCTGGAACTTGTGATCCTCCTGCCTCAGTCTCCAAGAGTCTTAGGATTGCATGCATGTGCCACCACAACCCGCTCCTGAATCTCGGATGTCAAGGAAGAGGCAGATGTCAAGAGAGAGGTAGAAGAGGTGATCGTTCCCAGATCAGTCTCGGGTGGATTTCTAGAATCTCTCACATTCAGCAAAACAGTGGTTTGGACTCAAACCCTCGTAAGAAATTGAATTAGTTTTGAGCTCCCGTAATAGTGGATACAGAATAGGAATGCTTTACGCTGCTGTCATGCTCATCCTCCTAAGCCAGTAAAGCACTTTGACAACTGTTAATTCCCTTCCTCTTCAGGTAGCTGACACAAGCACCCGAGTCCCTCAGCCCACAGCTGAAGCCCATCCACCCAGGTGGTGCACAAGGATGGAGGCTGTTTAACTATGTACAGCAGTGCTGGCTTCTAAGACCAGAAAACAAAGAGCATCTTACTTGCCTGGTTAAAACTGCACAAAAAAACTTTTCATGAGATGCAATGTAATTACCAGAAGTGAATCGTGCCCCCAGAGCTGGTGCTAATAGTTTTGCTCTTGTGCACTATATGACTGGTCTGTAGTCCACGGTGTGTATCTCTCAGATTCATCCTGATCCTCAGCCTCTGCCCCCAGGGGAAAGCACAGTTGGTTCCGTTCAGAGCTAGAGGAAAGAGTGCCACCTGTTGAATTGCAGGAATTCTTGGTGCACGTTGAATGTGGTGGAGAAGCCTCTCGGACACATTCACACTTGGTTTGCTATGGTAACTAATATATATGTCTAGAAGAAAACGAATATGTTGACTACTCTTGCTTAGAAAAACATCTACAAGCGTCTGTGTATTTTCCCCAGCTGGAGCAGAGCGTATGCCTGTAGTTCAGCCTACTGCTACTTGAAATAAGCATGCTGCTAAAAGACTGAGGCAGATGGTATTTTTACCACTTCAGGCAAAACATGGCACCTATAGTTCGACTTTCTACAATTTTAATTTTTTAACATTTTCAAAACGGCTTGTTTAAATATCTCCATTATACACAGACAGACTTGCTCCCAATTTCTCTTTAATAATACAGACGTGAACAAATGTCAGTGGGTCAAACCCACACTGTATTCAGCATTGTAGAGCTGCCTTCTGGCCGCTCTCTCCCAAGTGCCTGAGACCGTGCCTTAAATGGGCTTTGACGTCCATGCTAATTTTGACACACTCTAAATGCTCTATGAACAGCTTGCTTAGTATGTAATTACCTCTTCCCTACTTGGTATTTCATATCATTTGCCCCGTTACTCAGTACAGAAGTATTGTTTTCTTAATGTCCTCTCAGGAGGGTCACGCGAGACATAGAAGACTGGCTCAAAGTGAAGCACTTGGTGAAGAAAGATCTTACAGATGTTAATTCCATAAACGCAGCCATTCCTGGCACACATCTGTAATCCCAGCATTCAGGAGGCTGAGGCAGGAGGCTCAACACAAGTTCAAGGCCAGCCTAGCCTACATAGTGAGTTCAGGGCCATCCTGGAATACATAATGAAACCCTGTCTCAAGAAACAAATAACAAATAATAATTCCATAAGCATCCAGTTCCCAGACAAGTGTAAGAAGTTTTTTAGAAAGACAGGATTTGGGACTTGCTCTTCCTCCTAGAGCTGCTTCCAGGACGGTTCTTCTGGCGTTGTCCTGCCACCCCCAAGTCCTAGCACATTCCATGTTAGTGCAGAGGGCAGTAGCGTAGAGCATGCAGTGGACTTCTCTTCACAGCAGTGTTGCCCACAGACATTTGCACTTGCAAAACCACACAGCTTCCCTCCCTCAAGGAGAGAGCAGGGTCCCCACCACTGTCACCAACTTTGCCCTGTTCACCACTGCTTGTCATCAGACATAGATGCCTCGACTACTTTGCTGCATATTGAGTCCAAAAGCTTCCTTTTTTGATCCTTGAATATAAAAAAATTATAAATGTTATTATTCTTGCCATATGGACTAAGCCAGGCCCCTCCCTCTCCACCTTCTTTCCCTCTCTCCCTCCCTTCTTTCCTCCCTTCCTTTCTCCCTCCCTCTCTCCCCTCCTCCCTTCCTCCCTCCCTCACTCCCTTCCTTCCTTCCTGGCAGACAATTTTTGCAGCGCTTTCCCACAACCCTGGCTACCTAGCGGCACATTTAGAGACCAGATGTTGCTGTGTTTTCTCTTCCCTGTCTCTTTCCTTGGGCAGACGCTCCTCTCCTGTCCTGGAACTTCACTTTAGCTCCCCTGAGCACTACTGCAGGCACTAAATCCCTCATCTCCCCCAGCCTCTTCCAGATGCCTTAGCATTTACCATTTCTGCTCTAGTGGTAACAATGGAGACTATGTGGAAGTGCTGGCTTTCCCCTGACTTGTCTTGTTCCGAAAGGGTGTGTGGCCTGAGTGTGGTGGCACAGGCTTGTAAGTCAAGGCTGAGTCAGGAAGGTTGGGAGCTCAAGACCAGCCTGGGATGCACAGAGATGCTGTCTCAGTAAAACTACCAAAAGCTGGGCTTAGTGGTGCAGGCTGTAATCCCAGCACTCTGGAAGGCTGAGAACAGGAGGATTGCACATTCAAGCACAGTCTGGGCAAATTAGCAATTTAGCAAGATCCTGTCTCAAAATAAGAAATTTAGCTGGCATGGTGGTACATGCCTATAATCCCGGTACTCAGGAAGCTGAGGCAGGAGAATTGCTACGAGTTTGAGGCCAGCCTGGGCTACAAAGAGAATTCAAGGCAAGCCTGAACTACATAACGAGACCCTGTCTCAAAAAAAGAAATTTTAAAAATGGGCAGGGGGGAGACTTCCGGGAAGATGGCGACTGGGTAGGCAGCAGAGAGAGAACCTCCCAGAGGATTACCACCCAAACAATGAAATATAGCAATATGAAGACAGAAATGAGGACTTCCGGGAAGAAGACGACCAGCCGAGAGAGCGAGTGCAGAGGGAAGAACGGCTTCAGCCCCTGAACCCAACAGAGAACGCTCTACTGGGACAAACTACGCCAAACCGGGCAGCGCTCCGGGATCCCGCTCAGAACCCCACCCCCACAGCCAGCGCTGCGCGAACTGGAGCAACAGCGACCGGCCGGCGGGATTTCTGAGTCGGGGAAAATCTCCATCCAGGGAAAAACATCTGAACGGCACTCCTGTCTGCACGATCACAGGGTGAGTTCAGTGCGCGCTCTAACCGGTTTTTCCTGAATCAGGAAGAAGCTCAGCCCAGCGAGAGACATCAAAGGAGCTTTAAGGACTGTGGGATCTCCCAGGTGGGAAGACCTACTTAGGCGCCCCAACGGGTTTTGTGAGGGGGGAAGGACCTCCACCCAGGGAGGAACACCTGAGTGGCCTATCTACAAGAATCCTGGGGTGGCGAGCTGTTTATTCGCCCCGGCCAGGTCTTGGGGTAGGGAGTAGAAGCGGAAATCTCAGCAGACAGCTTAAGGGACATTCTCCCAAAGAGAAGTAACCATTGGAGCAGCCTCTGCAGCAGACCTTTGCCTGCTGAACTGTCTGTGGAATTTAT
>PVLD010017239.1:0-42478 GCA_004027595.1 Dinomys branickii
AAAAGCTCAGCAGCTGGAGCCTGGCAGACAAGCAGCTGACTGGTGGGAGGTGAGATGAAAAGCAGAAGGAGTCACGAGGCTGGGGCTATGTAAGGAGCTTGTATTTTTTTCTGAGTTTGGAGGTGAGGAGCATAGGAGTAATGTGAGTTGCTTGACGTTGGAAAGTAGCTGCTGTGTGGAGAATGTACTGGAGAGGGACAGCACAGCTTGTGGCAAAAACCATTTGGAGTTACAGAACTGAGAGGGAAGGGACAAGATGGGTAGGGGGATTGCAAAGACAGTGGGCAGAGGAGGAAGGGGTGGACTTGGATAGGGCACGCTGGATGGAGAGCAGGTTCAATCTGCAATGGATGTATGTGTGTGGGGGGGTGGGTGTGCGCGCACGCACATGCGTGTGTGTGGTGAACTGAGGAGGAGGCAGAATCAAAACTCTTGGGCTTGTTCTGCCAACTGAAGTTATGGTGGTGCTGTTTTCCAAGAGCAGTTGTTCCAAGTGCATTTGACATTTCCAGATAGTGAGGCCAGAGAACAGGGCTGTGAATCAGTGACTTTGAGAATAAAAACCAAAACCAAAGCAAACAAACAAACAAAAATCCCATTGTGCACCGGGCATGGGTGGTGCATGTCTGTAATCCCAGCACTCAGGAGGCTGAGACAGTAGGATCATTGAGAATTCGAGACCAGCCTGGGCTGCAAAGTGAGCTGAATGCCAGCCTGAACTGCACGGCAAGACGCTGTGTCTAAAAGACAACAAAACAAAAAAAACAAAAAACCTGTAGCACAAGCTCAGGGAAAGTAAGCCCTATAATTAGCACAAATCAGAGGGAGTAGGTGCATGGAGGGAATCTGCGTGGGTGTAACAGCTGACAAGGGTAGATTCTTATCTAGGGCTTGTAAAACTTTATACCAATAAAACAATTAAAGATATAAAATTTATTTATTTGTTTATTTATTGTCTTTTGGAGACAGGGTCCCGCTATGCAGGTCAGGCTGGCCTTGAGCTCAATTTGTAGCCCACGCTGGTCTCAAACTCGCAAGGATCCTCCTGCCTGCCTCAGCCTCCTGGAGTGGGAGATGTGCGCCACTACGCCTGGCCAAGATATAAGATTTCAAAGGAGAAGACAGAATCATTTTATTGGAAAGCAGAGAAAAATATGGAAACAAAATCACTTTCTTGGAAAAAGGAAGAGAAATACAGTTGGAGTAAGATAGGAAGCCCTAGGCCAGTGCTCAGTGGTCTTTGTTTTTAATCTCTTTTATTACATGGCAAGAAAGAGACTATCCCCCTTGAGAGTGTTAGAAGGTAATTGGTTAGTATGGGCTCTGAGGTGCCCGACTTGGCCATTGTCCTTTTTATTGCTTACATACACTTTTTGGAATAATCACATCTTTGATCTCTGTGTTGTCCAGGTTGTTATGAGATTTAATTCAAGATTAAATTAATAAACAGGATATTTTATTGTACTAATACAGTGAGAGAATAATAAAATATGTCCTCATAGATAGGTATGTGAGTGTCTCAGTGTTAGCGTATATTTTTTATGCAGAGGCTTTTTTTTATAATATAGTCCCTCCTTCCCGCTTTATTTCTTTTGTGCTTAACTGGAGGTGGAAGGAATAGAGGCCGGGGTATCCAGGCCAGGCTGCCTGATCAGCTCTGTTTTTCTTAGCTCCTCTCTCTTTAACAGGAGTTTAACTCTTTGTTTGCCAGGAACCTCACTGGGGCTCTTTAATGTTCCCTGCCTGTCCTGGAACGTCCCTTACATTGGGATCCAGGGAGTGCATGTGGCAGCGCGGTCCTGGAAGACAGTTGAGAGGAGCATGGGTGAACTCCATGTTAACCTTCTCTGTGAGCACAACTGTGGCACTTACCTTGGGCTGCGTCCGTATCACCACCTTCAAAGACAAAAGTGCCTCTGTCTGCCTGCATGTCTTGTGGGTTATGCGGAAAAATGTGGAAGACTTCAGTGGCCATGGAAAAAGAAATGATCTGGATTCATCACACTGCATATCACTGTAGACCTTGAAAATATTTGATTAGAATGTTAAGCAGATGTTTCTTTATTTATCAGCAGCATATTAGACAAAAATATTGCTGTATGTCCCTTCCCCACTTAAGTTACCTGCGATTACACTCATCATAAGGAATTTGTACCTGTACAACCCAAAAAAAAAAAAAAAAAAAAACAGAAGGCTACTAGAGTGCAGTAATGTAAGAATAAGAAAACTACTTAAGAAGGGTTGGTTTTCAAAATGAAGCTGAAATATTCCCTGTAGTTTCATTATTCTTTACAGAGTATAAGGTGAGTTTGAAGGTATTTAAAACTTCTATGTACTGTTAGAATGATAAGAAATCTGTATTTTATGCTTGATATCCACTCCATGCAAGTTCACATTGGATGTTGTTATGGTCGGTGACTGGATGTCCCCCTAAAGCCTCATGCAGTCATGGAGGGGTGGGCTATTCAAAGGTGACTGAATCTAGAGTGTTCACACCTTAATCCCAGCACTGGACCAGGAATCAGTCACAAACTCTAACCTGCATACAATATAAAAGAAGGAAAGAGGCTTGCTCTCCCCTCTTACTGTTTTTGGTATCTTGTGTCACCGCGGTCACCCCTCTGCTACCACCCTACCTTAGAGCCAGTTAATTATGGACTGAAACCTCTATAAACTGTAAGCTAAATAAACCCTTCCTCCTTTAACCTTGGGTGTGGGGTATTGTGTCTCAGCAACTAGAGAAAAGCAAGACAGATGTGATTTCACTGTAAATATTTTCTTTTCTCTTATAGGGGATGTTTGATTACTGGAAAAATTTAATCTTTTAGAAGCCTGGTTTACAAAATAGTCAAGAAAAGAAGGAAATTTAATTCCCTTTGTTTTATAAATGCGCGTAATTATTGTCTTTATTACAAGTGGCCAGTGATTATTATTTCTACTTACAGAATGATTATCTCTTTTTAATTAATTATTTATGGGTACGTTTTAGATATATACATAATGATCGCATTCATCATTCATCACAGGGAATTTATATCTGTATATGATATATGTTAATTATTTTTTCCATTCCCCTAACCTCCCTTCAACACTACTTACCCTCTTTATTTACAAAAGCCTTGCTTCCTTTCTTCCTTCTTTTCTAGTTTTATTTTATCTCTCCTTTCTTGCTAGTCCCTTCCTCCATTCCTAGTTCTGCTTTCCACTTGAATATTTTCTTCCTATTTCCTGATATCTAGTATATAAATATATGATATAGTGAATCTTACTCAGTCTAAAGATGGTATATCTTTTTAACTTTTAATCTTCTTTAAAAAACTAGATTTTGGCCAAGTGGATGTTTCACCCTAAAGTTTGCTTATTGTGTCCTTTTGGGAATTATTATGTTTGGTCAGCCCCTTGCACTTCTTTTACATTGATCATGAAATGTAAGTCTTGTCCAGATTTAGGGGTTTTGGAGGAAGTACCTCAAATATGATGTTATCTCTATAGTGTTTCATGAGGAAACTCATTAGGCCTGGTTGTCACTCCTTCTGACGTTGAAATTGAACACCAGGGTCAAATGTGTTCAATCTGATCCATCTATTATAAAATTTTCCATCTGCCTTCACTTCATGCTTTTGCAGCCTCAACTTTGAAACCTAGATCTGCATTATATTAAAGGTTACAAAATACTAATATTCTAAGTATGGCTTCTTTTATTTCTATCAGTTGAATAAATCTATAAAAGCAATTTCTCATTGATTATCAGGTTATGCTAACGTGGTATGGATAGGAATTATTGGACTAATGTTAATTGTTTTGCAGTATTTTAATTTCTCAAAACCAAAAATAGGGAAGAGAATTAAGAGTTGAGTAAAGGGGGAGGGAGGAAAGGGAAAAGTGATGACAAAAGAAACTAAGATGTATTATGGACAGGTACCAACTCCCTCAAAGGAATGTAAACACTATGAACTATACACATGTAGAAAGGTTTTTAAAAAGGAGTTATTTCCATAGTAACCTTCAGAGAGGAACCAGTAAGGTTGATCTTTCAGTGTTTTGGTTTTTGTTACAGTGTCTTCATGGACTCATAGATCCTTATGTATTTGATGTGTCTTAATTCATTTCAATAATTAATGTATTGATCCTCATGTTTTATACTTGTCCAGTTGAATCAACTTCTGCTTGATTTCTGAATCTTGTTGATGTACTGTCTGATATAATAGTTTGGCGCACATTTATGTGGTAAAATTCTGTTGTCAGACCGGAAATCAGCAATTTATCTAAGAGGGCCTGATTCTTTGTACCATGATATGGTTTTAGATCATGCAACCTGAGGGCTAGATTTGCTCATTTGTAATTTGGTCATTGTTTCTTGTGCTTTTCAGTGCATAGAATCAGGAAATAAATAAATAATTTTACTTCGGCTTCAACCACTTTATTTTACTTATTTAATTTTTAAGAACATGTTTGCAGTACATACTGTCTACATTCCTTGTGTGGGGTTGATATATATACAGAACACATCACAATTCCTCTTGTCATTCCCTTTTCCTCCTCTCTCTCCTCCTTTCCTCTGTATGTTGATATTCTTTCTTTTGAGAAAGATCCATGTCCCTCCTTCCTGCTATGTGTCTTTTAATATGCTCTTTATTCATACTTTGGGTTTCTTTTTAAATTTTTTTATTTCAAAAATTAAAAAAACTAACAAAACAACAATGAAGAGAAAATCAAACAACATAAAAACAACAAAATGATACATGACCTCAAAACAAAATGATAGGAATTTAGAATGGTTGCTACATTATGTACTGTTAGCTTCAACGAAGTTGCTCAGTCCACTGTGGTATTTAAGCTCCTGTTTCTAATTTGTTTCACTTAACATTAAGTTCTCAAGTACATTCATTTTTCGAAAATATAGAAAGAACCAAAAAATTAGATTCCCCAAAGTAAAAGACCCAATCAAAAAATTGACAAGTGAAATAGACAATTCACAGAAGTACAGATGGCCAATAACTACGTGAAAAAATAAGTGCAAATTTAAAAAACACTGAGATTCCGTCTTATCCCAGAAAGAAGGGTTATCATCAAGAGGTCAAATAGCAAATGCAAGTGAGGCTGAGAGAAAAAAGGAAACCTTCTACATTGCTGGTGGGAATGTAAACAAGGACAAACCACTATGGAAATCAGTACGGAGAGCCTTCTAAAATCTCAAGTGAAAAAAATATATTTTTAAAAGAATAGACAGCTTATGCTTCAGTCCTTGGTTGCTTCTCTGTGCCATTACAGATAATATCAGTTGTAATTATAACATTCTAGCTCTTAAAATGTATTATATAAACTGTTATTTCTCAAATAGAAATTTCTGCAGAACTGAAAATATTCTGTCTCTAATGTTCAACATAATAGTCACTAGCTATCTTTGGCTGTTCAGCATTTGCAAATGTGAGTGTAACTGAGGAACAGATTTTATAATTTAACTTATCATTAATTTATTATTGACTTGTCATCGGTGATCACTGTATTAGAAAACACAACTCTACACAAGTTTTTGCACTTTTTTTCTTAACAATGTACACTTGTGATTCCTCATATAAATAAAGGAGTACCTTCTCTTTGCTTTTTACACCTGCACACTACTTTAGGATGCAGATGTACTTTAGATTATTCAACCAGCCTGCTGTTGGTGGACATTTGTCATATATCTAGTCCTCTATTCCTATGAATTCTCCCATCATAAATTGCCTTGTGCTTATATCTTTTGCCTTTTTGCAATGTCTCTTTGGGATAGATCTTTGAAAAGATATTGCTGATTGGAAGAATAAATAGATATGAAATTTTGCTAGAGAGCATCAAACCCTCTCTGTGGGAGTTGTACCACTGGACATTACCTTCCAGAATGAATAATAATACCTATTTCCTCCCAGAAGATTGCTAAACATGACAGACCAATATGTGAGAAAACTAGAATAGCCATTTCACTAAATCAGGAGAATTAGATGTTCATGTAGGGATCCTACTTCTGTGCTTGCCTTGGAGAATTTCACCCCTACTCTTTTGTATTGGTTGTGGATTTTAGTTCATGCCCCCAAGTAGGAAAGGAGACTTATATGAAGTGGAAATTTCATGTCACCTTAGAACACTAAATGGGAGAAACCTGCCACTACGGTCAAGACAAACAAAACATGGTCAGAAATCCACCACTATGACCAAGCAAAACTGTTAAGGAAGAAGGAAAACAGGTAGATCCCTGCAAATGAGGAGAACCAAGGGTGAGACCACACAGGGCTACCTCATCCTTCTCTATCTTTGAGAAAGGTCCTTTTGTGACAAGGTAGCATTCTGGCACTTGGTTGCTGCATTTCCCTTTGCTCAGACTCTCTGGACTCAGTCACATAACTTCTTGTTAAGATGCTGAATATCTAGGACTGAGAGTGAAAATTGTATTATTTTGCCTGGAATAGAGCCTGTATGAGATCAGACACTATAGGGCATGAGCTCCACCATCTTTTTTGTGCCTATGGACAGTTCCAGTTTTGTGGATCTAGAGATGGAACGTTACAGTATGAGGTGCATATATAGATTGACCTGACCTGTGCTTGGCACAGGTTCATAAATTATATACATGTAGATATAAGAGTGGGCAAAAAGCAAAGCCATTTTTTTTTAGTTTTTTTTTACACTAATATTAATGCATAGTACAGGGTGAAAAGGAAATGAAACTTTATGTGTCCTTCATTGTTCTTATACATATATAATTTTAAAGATAGTTGAAATTACACCATAAATGTGTTGCTGCTCCTATCAAATACTCATGCAAAGATAATAGTCTCCCTTTATCTGAGTTTTGCTTTCAATAGTCTTAGTTACCTGTGGCCAAGTGAGGTCCAAACTATTAATTGGAAATTTCCAAAAATAAATGATTCAGTGTTTTACATTATGCTATACTTTTAATAGTGGAATGTAATCTTATGCCATTTTGTTGTGTCCAGCCCAGGGCATCAATCATCCCTTTGTCCAACATAGGGTTAAAATAGATTCATTTATCCATTTTACATCAGGACAAATTCCAAATGGCTCTGATTCAAATGTAAAAATGTAACCATGTAAATATTAGAAGGAAACATGAGTGAATTCCTCTGAAATCTAGAAGTGGAGAAAAATCTTTTCTCTCCATTCAATGATGCATCTTCCCACTCTGTTTTCCACTCAACAACCAGTAAGCATCTGTTGAGTACCAACCATGCTCCAATCCCAGAGATCGTGTGCTGTGAACGACAGAGGCTAAGTGACTACAAGATCCTGTGAGCAGTAATGGAGCTCTGTAGACCAGGTTGAAACACATGAAACAATTCTAAAGGGGGTCAAATGTAGGGCACTTGGAAATGCTCTACAATTTCCTGTGTAAGTCTTTTCATCTCTTATTTGAATAAGATGTGTTTTCTATCTTGCTGAGATTAATCAGAGATTCCCCCAGGGGCACAGTAAGGCTATAAAGAGCACCCTCTGAAAAAGGTTCTTAGTTTCTTATGGTGTAAAGGCCCTATATTGGCTGTACAAGAACTGTCCTCAGGAATGGTTAATATGCTGGGCTGGTGCTCATTTATGGCATAAGAATCACTGGCATCTTCAGAGCAACGTTCTTGGTATGTTTTCATGTGCAATTGTGTGGAACTTGAGCTTGAACCCAGGGATGCTGACCCCCCAAATCTTCTGCTATCTCTCCCATGCTTGACTTTCATACAAAGTGAAATTTCTTTTTACTCCTCGCTTATGTGCCACAATCAGTTTATTCACTTTGTGCTCCAATCGCAGGAGCACCATGCACCTCCTTTGTGGTTCAGAACTTCAGATGGTCATCTCAATCTGAATTCATGCAATAGCAGTTGTCAAATATTTTCAATTTTCAGTAAGCATGAAAAAATCTTTGAAAGAGTGTGTATCCTTTGGGCCTACAATTATTCCTCTAGCAATGCATCTTAAGGAAATATTTCAGCACATGCAAATTGACTTAGATATGGGATGACTATTCTTGCAGATTGCTAGCTTCAGTCATTTAGTATGGGATGACTTCAGAGGGAGAGGGAGAGAAGTCAGGGTAAAGGAATCCAGGGAGCGGATGAGAAGAAGGATGCAGGTTCACGTGCTCATGTTCTCTGTTATCACAACTCTAGTTACTCTGACTGGTAACTCTCTTTTCACTGGAAATAGGACATCTGTACTGAAGTCTATTCAAGCGATTAAACTAATTAATATGTGGCTCAGAAAATGGATATGGTATTTGGCACTTCAATGTATGGAAAAGTCTATCTTTAATGAATTTCATCAGCACCAGCTCTTACCAGTTTTGCCTTTATTGACCATGTCATTGCACATTTTCCCCAGATTTGCTCCATTGTAGTTGTGTCTCAGATTGTGATTATGCTTATAGATTCATAGGTATTGTTCCTCTGTAGTATCTTGCATTTTAAGTATAAAGGAGAAACAGGCTTCTGCTATTAATTTGCTGGCAAATGAGAGGACACAAAGCAGCTTATTAAGTGTGATGCTGACTTTTACCATTACCAGTAGGAAGTGATAAGATGGTAAATGACTGCCGATAACCTGTGCAATCTGATACCCCCCAGAGATGGCAGCACAGGGATGGCTGCCTACAGCTGTCTTTACGCTTCTGACTTGCTGAATTCTTTTTTGAGGAACACAGTGTGCTCCATTTGCTGCTCTGAGGATGTATACTATTTTTGGAAACAGGGAGGGAGTGGGACACTGGTAATGTGTCAACTGTTAAGAAAGCCCTGACACAAGGAAGTTTTGATGTAAATGATAAGTGAAAACTGTTCCTAATTCAGGTTTGTCATTTTCGCATATGATGACCAGTAAGACAGATGACATACTTTCCCCTCCTCAGAGTCATCTGAAATCCCTATCGAAATATTACCCTAACACGTCTGTGCACCTTGAAAAGTGGCTCCTGAGATTGTGAGCAATAACAGTATTAGGCTGCTCTCACAATGATTGGATATGAGGGGAGTGTTGGACGGCACAGTGCCAATTTCAAGATTCCATTGACAAGGGCAGGGCAGCCTCTTCCCACTGAGAGGAAGGCCAGAAAGATAGTAAAATGGGTACCAGGTGTCTCTTAATGCAAGAAGCACCCAGTGATAAATGAGGACCTGGACCATCAACTCTGCCTAAGAGAAAGGCTAGTCTGAAGACTTTAGAAAACTTTTGCATGATTTCATAAACTGAAACTACAAACCAGGCCTCCTGAGCCTCAGTTCTGTGCTTGTCTCACAAATTAGTGTAAGCTGTGTTTTGAAGAGAGGCAAGCCTTGTTCTTGCCATCCTGGTGATACCCTTGCCTCATCCCAAAAGAGGATACTGACAGAACTACATTATAGGATAGTCCCAAAGATGTGCTGCCATCCCATGTGTATGAAAATAAGTCCTATGCAAATAGAAGTCTTCATGTTAATGAGACTCTGTTGTGCTTAGAAAGTGGGAAGATCCATCAATGGTACCTTTTGCCCAGAGAACAGAGTACTCCACTGCCATGCCCCAAGTGACTGTTGAAGTTCCCAGGGGTAAAGACAGTGGGAGGATGGGGCAAATAAAGGTAAGAGACAAAAGCTGAGGTCAGGTGAGCCCTTTCTCTCTTAGTAGGAGGAAAGGAAACTGCTCAACCACCTGTAGGGGCATTTATTTGTACATTTGACAAAGTTGGTGTCACGTGATACAGCCCTGCCTAGCAACTGATTGCTCTCTGGACTGAAACAGCTCATATTGCCTTGGGCATTCTTTGTTCTTGGACCTGCCTTGTCTCAACCCCACATGTGTGATCCATCTCCAGCTTCAGCCACTCCATACACCTCCGCAGCTGACACAAGTAACTTTGTTCTTTCCCTTTCCTTTAGGCTGTGGATGAATAGCCTGAGCGATAGCTGCTGCCAAGGAAGCCCCCTGAGTATACAAGGGACCGATGTCTGCACAAATTTGAATCACCTCAGATAGTGTAGTTGTGGGCTCATAAAGCCTCTTTACACTACTTATTTGCATTTCTGAAGGCCAATTGTTGAACAATTAACTTGCCAGCCTCTGTATTATTGATAATCCTTCTACTAGTCTGCAGTAAGCATGCCACAAAATCCTGAAAATGTTCATCAGGACCCTGGCAAATGCAGGTCAGATCAAGAGAGGTTTCACCCTTTGAAGGAAGCTCCCTCCAAGAACTTGTGGCAGATATTTTAATTTGTTTATATGTTTGCAATTCAAAAGTAAATTGATTAATTGTGACAGCAAAGGTACATTCTCTGGTTAACATATCTTTTGTTATTGGCTATGCTGTGAGTGGCATTGGGAGTGGTCTGATCCACACACAACTCCAAAAATTTCCTTTCCACAGTAAATAATCTCCCAGACTTAAACATGTTTTAGCTATTCCTTTTCAATCATTTGGGGCCATCACCTATTGTCCAATGAGTTCTATAAAAGCCAGGGGAAAAAGGGCTATCGGCCAGGTGTAGCAGTTGCTTATTTTAGGTCTTTTAAGATCTTTAAGGGTACTGCTTCATGAAGATGTATAACTTGTCCTGGATTATTGGGATCTTGGGCTTCAACGACAGGGAAGACATGTTGAAAACCCTCCAGGGATTCTCCCAACCTGTCTGGCTTCTTCTAGTGCCAACTGCAAGGGAGAAAGAGAGGATGACTCTGTTCTATGAAGGGTGGAAGTCTCAGCCTGTGAAGCACCAACATTTTTCTGAACTGAGAAAGCAAAAGTAGCTGCTTGTGGCACAGTTAAGGTTACCAGTTCTACTTTGGCTGCTGTGAAAAGGAACTTTCAGTGAAACACTCTTCTAGCGGGTAAAGATCTTCTTTACACCCCCCATAGCTCTTTCCTTATCTGATTGAGCAAAGCTAAGAGTTCAAGCTCCGTGGGGGTTGCTGTTGCTTCACTATCCTTTTTCTGCTCAGAGGTTAATTGAGAGTGCTCTGAGCCAAATCTTCTGTGGTCATCTCAATAGGCATAGGATCATCAAGACACTCCTTGATCAAGGTCCACAAAGAATAGATAAATGAGGGTCCACACTCAGGCCCCTAAGCAGTATGTCTGCTGTAAAATTGTTGCACTGCACCCCTCCATATCTCAGAGTTCACAGTTCCTCATTCTGGGAACCAGGGACATGTCTCTTGAACAAAGGTGAGAAATTATGTCAGTTAAGAAATCTTTACATCTGAACCTTTTGCTTTCAATAATACAGCAAACATTTCCATACGCAGCTGTTGTTCTCAAGAACTTCTGTGCCCCATGTTTTACACCTGATGATGTGACCAATACAAATGATCTCAATGGGATCAATACTGAGGATATGAACACACCTCTCTCCCTTTTGTGCACACAGCTAGAGGTGTTCTCTTACTTGCTATATGATGACTTTCCCTGTATCCTGAGTGCCTGTTCAGGTGCCAAAATGCCACATCCACACAGCTCTTGAAAACTCCTGGGAGGAGGACTGTGAAGAAATGAAGTCAAGAGTGAAAATGCAGAAAGCTGAGGTCAGGTGGAGCCCTCTCCCTTGGAGAAATGAAGCTACTTAAAACTGCAGCACAGGCCTGCCATTAGAGAAGGGCAAATTAAAACAACTCTTAGATTCATCTTACTCCAGAAAGAATGGCTATCATTAAAATATCAAACATCAACAAGGTTCATCACTTTTTCTCTGAAATTGAGTCCAGCAAACAGACCGGGACCAGCGTCTCTCACTCAAGTTCTCAGTCCACTTGCTCTCACTGATCTGCTCTATTCCAAGGAAATCTCTTTCTATTTCTCTTCCCTGTCTTTGTCTCTCTTTCTCGCTGTCTCTCTGTCTCTGTCTGTCTCTATACCTTTTTACATCCCTCTCTGTGTGTCTCTCTGTGTCTTTCTGTCTCTCTCTCTCTCTGATACCTGTCTGCCTCAGTGGAAAACAGAAGACTGTAAAGGAAAACTACCTGGACATGTGGCAATTATGAATACCTTGGCTCCCGGTGACAACCCCCCAGCTTCTATCCTCACTTCTTTCCAGGAGGCAGTGCAACAAAAACCCCAATCACCGCAACAGTCTTGCCACATACATCCTTGCCTGTGCACCTAACCCCAGCCCAAACAAAATGACACTCATTCAGCCCTTGCAATTTCTAGACACAACAGGTGGCATTGCCTCCTTACTGTTGGAGTATATAGTTTTCTGATTATTTATTCCCATACTAGGGATTGAACCCAGGAGCTTTGCCCTGAGCTATATATCCCTATCCTTTTGATGCTTTTTCATTTTTCTATCAGTACATGTTTCTAGTGTCTAATGATTACATTCCCTGGGGGGAGATGGTCATTGTACATAATCTTAATTCTTTCTTATTCTCTTCCCTGCAGTACCTCCCCCTCCTTCCATCTCTTGGTCCCCTTCTCATTTGGAAAACATTTACCTCCCTATTTCCTGTTATCCATCTTTTATTTTGTTCTTTCTTGACAAAGCTGGGTTCCTCATATAAGAGAAAACTTGGTATTTAAGCTTCTGTGTCTGATTTATTTGCTTTAATATTATGTTCATAATATGCATAAATTTTCCTTTAAAATGCCTCAAATTTATCTTTATTGCAGAGTAGTACTCCACTGTGTATAAATACCACATTTCTGTCCATTCTTCTCTTGGTGAACATATAGGTTGTGTCCCAGGTTCAGTTCTTATGAATTGTGCTGCAATAAATGTAGATATGCATATATCACTATATAATGATGTCTTTGATTCTTTTGGGAAGGTACTTATAACTGAAACAGCTGTGTCAAATGCAGTTCCTAGTTTCACTTTTTTGAGGAGTTTGCGTACTAATTTCCATAGTAGTTATACAAGTTCACATTCCCACCTACAATGAAGAAGTGTTCCTTTTTTCCCCTGCCCCCAACAACATTTATTATAGTTTGATTTCTTGATGGTAGCCATTCTTTCTGTAGTAACATGGCTTAGTGTTGTTTTGATTAGCATCTCTGTAAAAACAAGAGATGTTGAATATTTTTTCATGTATTTGTTGGCCATTCATACTTATTCTTCTAAGAATCATATCATTTCATTTACTCAATATTTTATTGGATCTTTTGTTTTGGAACATCTAATTTTTTACATTCTTATTCAAGGTATTAGTCTTCTGTTTAAGAAATAGCAATTTTTTTTCCATTTTATAGGCTGTCTTTTCATTCTGGTGGATGTTTCCTTTTTCTGTGCAGAAGATTTTTAATTTGATGTGATCCCATTTGTTGATTCTTGGTGCTACTTTTTTGTGCAGTTGGGGTTCTGATCAGAAAGGCCTAGACTATACTAATGTCTTCAATGTTTTACCTACCTTATCTTTCAGCAGATTAAGTGCTTCTGTTTTAACATTTAGATCTTTGATACATTTTAATTTTAGTTTAGTACATTATGAGAGAGATAGATCTAGTTTCAGTCTTCTGCATCTGGATAGCCAGTTTTTCCAGCACTATTCATTGTAGAGCCTCTACAATGTTGTATCCTCCAGCATATGTTTTTGACCATTTTTTCAAAAATCAGATAGCTGAATGTACCTGGTGTTGATTCTACATTCTCTGTTCTTTTCTGTTGCTCCATGTCACTTTTGTGCCACTACCCATGCTTTTTTAAGTTACTGTAGCTTTTATAACTTGGAAGACTGAGACTGTTATTCCTCCTACTTTTCTGTTCTTACTAAGGAATTTTTTGCTCTTCTGGGTCTCTTCTGGCTCAATATGCATTTTAGGATTATTTTCTCCAGTTCTTTGAGGGATGCTGATGGTATTTTGATTGGGATTTATTTTCCATTTTTTATATACTCTGCAATCCCCTTTTTCAGTATACTGTATTTATAGTTGTAGAGATTTTTCACTTCCTTGTTCAGGTTAATTTTTAAGTAATTCATAGTATTGTGAAAAGTATTGATCCTTTACTAATTTCTTTCTCAGTAAGTTCATTATTAGTGTATAGAAATGCTATTCAATATTTGTGTGCTGATTTAGTTAGTAAAATTCACATTGATGATTTTGGTTAATAAGTCTTAAATGCCCAGTCATCCATCCTGGGAAATAATAATGAAGCATATTGAAATGAGTTCTCTTCAAATTATTTCTTGAATTTTTCTAAGTAGCATATAAATTTCATGCCTGATGGCTCTGGCTAATATTGCATGCAGTATATTGAACAGGGGTACTGATAGTGCACATCCTTGACTTGTTCCTGAATTGAGAGGAAATGCTTTCAGATTTTCTCCACAAAGTATGATGTTGGCAGGACGTTTGTCACAAATGTCTTTTATTAAATTTAGATACAATTTTCTTATACCTATTTCTTCTTTTTTTTATCATGAATACATGTTACATTTTTTCAAAGGTTTTTTCTACCTGTATTGACATAATCATATGATTTCTGTACTTTCTTCTGTTTATATGATATATTACATTTATTGATTTGTATATATTGAAGTGTCCTTGCAACCTTGAGATGAAGACTACTTAGTCATGGTGCAGATGTACAGATTAGCCAAAAGATGAAGGGCCCAGTCCTGGGACAAATTCCTTAAGCTGCCAGTAGCATGGCCAGGTAGAAAAATGTCCATTGGGCCTAAGCAGGCAGGTTATTTTATAATGAAATTTTGGGGAGAAGAAATACAAATTATTTAAATTAAACTTCCATTAGCTATAGACAAGGAAATGACAATGCAAAGTGGCAAATAGGAGATTTGTCCACAAAGAAAATTTTTGTACTTTTTGATTCATTAATTCTAAACGTTCAGTGTGATATATTGCCTTGATGGGTAAATGCTGGCATACAGGAAAGGAATGTGAAACAGGCTTATTCTTTTTCTTTGGTTATTTAGCTTGAGCTCTGAGTTAAAAAATGACTTCTTTCTTTCCTCTCTCCCTTCTCTTGCCTATAATTTAATTTAAATGTAGGTCATCTCATAATTCTTTTCCTATCAGTTGTACCAGACCTTTATGTGAAAGACAATGTATAAGCTGCTTTCTCAGCAATGAGAGTACCAAGAAAGGACAGCCACAAAAACCAGTTAGCTCTGCAGCATTCAGTCACTACCTAGTGTGGGATGAAAATGGTGATCAGAAACCCTAGAACAAGTACTCAAAGAGTTAATGAAAGGAAACAAAGGGATGTAGTAGTTTTCGGGGCTACTGTACTGACTCTGAGGGAAGGTCAGCACCTTCTGCTTTAACCTCAAGTTACCTGGTCAGAATCAAGAAATACCCCTGCTTGCTTAAAGGCTATGGAAAAGGAGGAAAAGGCAACATCCACTGACCTATAGTGGAGACAGCCATCCCCATTCAGGTAAGCCTGTCCAGGGCACCCTGGCCATTGGCCTAAAGGCAGAAAGCCCAATCACAGATCCATCCTGGACAGAAATGTGGCTTGGGTGAGGCCTTCCACATATTGCCTGAGCATCTCACCTCTGAGAGTCAGGAAGCTGGATTTTTCCTGTCTGCTGAAACTGGCGCAGTGACCCTTGAAATCTGATCCCACTCCAGTTTAATTCCAGCCCTACCAGCCTCCTTCAGGATGCCACAATTTGAGGAGCAGTCTGGAGGCATTAAGAACTCCCAAAACAACATCACGCAGAATACATACGTAACTAAGGCACAGGTCTGGTTCATTATTTTGTTAGATCACAAAAAGTGGATGTGGAATTTATTTGATACTTTTTGTTCATACAAGAAGAAAGAAAATTTCATATTATATCCCCTTCCCTGGCAGTTTTTACCTTTATTACTAAGAATCTTTAAATTTTTCTGTAGAGATGTTAGTCTTTTGCCTTCAAAACTCCGTACTTTAAAATAAATGTTTGCATAGGCCTTGTCTTTTTTTTTTTGCGGTACTGGGGATCGAACTCAGGACCCTGCGCTTGCTAGGCAAGCGCTTATTCCACTGAGCTATATCCCCAGCCCCGGCCTTGTTTTTTTAAATTTTGGTAAATATTCGCCAATGTTTCCTTCTATTTCACGGGCCCTGTGTATAACACTGGAAAGCATATTGTGTGCACCAGTCACCTTCCTTCTTCAGTGGAGAGTATAGACACTTGGGAACTTCATCAGCTCTGTTGTTTTTACACCCCATTTCCGGAGTGTGGATCAATGGGTCTTCTGTGGGCCCCCAAAATCCATATTTTCAAGATGTTCTCTAGGTAAATCTAATGTAGTAACACACGATATTGATATAAAACATTTAGGAGTATAATCCGTTCTCTGCCATATTTCCTGTTGTGATTGCTTGTGATCAATTTAGAGAAATAAGAGAAATCAAGTCTTGCATAAGCTTATTCAGTAAGTGAATGTGGGTAACTCTCTTTCCTAATAATCTGGCTTCCTAATAATAATTATTTAAAATCAACTAAATACTAAAACATGATGTGTCAAGCACCCACAAGTCTGTGAGGATATCTGGAGGAAAAGATAGGCTGTTTTACCGGGCCAATATAATACCAAACATTTATAGTAGCCATTCTAGTCCAAGCACATTTATCACATTTTAGTGTCTTTGAAAGTTTTTGTCACACTTCAAAGGGAGATGGAATTAAGGAATGGGGGCTATTCCTTACACACACACACACACACACACACACACACACACACACACCCCTATGTATTTTCATCTTACAGTGTTTTTTACATGTTTCAGGAATGATAAGGAGCAGGGAGCTGTTCCCCTCAGACCTGTTCCTGATATCACTTCGTGCAATTTATACATGTCCCCTGAGAGTCTCCTAAACCTGTCAGGCAGTCCTGGCAGGGGCATTCAGGGAAAGATCATCTCAGAGGAGGGCAAGATCTTTCTCCTTCAACTCAAGAGCATCAACTCTTAAATACAGCATGATGTCTTTTACTCGTATCTGTACCCGGGTTCAGCTCCCAAATGAATTCACCACATATGACTCTTGGATATGCAGGACTCTGTAGTTGAAAGCAGAAGGGTTTCTTTGCTAAGCACTGTGCAAGACACTGTAACCCCAACAACTCTAGGGCAGTCCTACCCATGTTAAGTGACATTAAAAAGCAAAGAGGCTTAAGTAAACAGTGGAAATTCAACTCCCTGGGGACTCTGGGAATCTCAGCACGGTTTGGCCCCTAAGGCCTTGTGAATCAGTAGAGGTGGAGGCCAGCAGAATGAAGGATCCTGCAGCAGAAACAGTGGTGGCCAATAAGTGTGGATGGGCCCAGAGGAAAGGGTAGGCCTTGACAGCAGTGCACCGGCATGGTACCCCACTGCTCCACCTGCAGGACTAGCTCCTGAGCACAGGCTGAGTCATGCCTCAGATGACTGATGCTCCCACAGCAGGTTGGGTTTCTATATGCACAGGTTGAACAAGGTGCCACGAAGCACAACTCTGAGTTCATAGTGGATCACTTCTGTTCTATAGCAGCCCTGTGAGGCAAATATTTTCCCCATGAAAAGACTGAGTCTTAAGCAAGTATATCTTTCAGAATTGCCAGTTTTATTCCTCTAGCTAAGAGATCCAGTGGTAATTTGAGATTTACATTTTTATAGTTCTTTCATCAAGAGTTTAAGTGCCCCCATTGCCCTTAAGCTGGTTGCAAATTACCTTTTGACTCTCATAAAAAATTCTCAACTTTTTGTATAGGTGAGATACATGTTCATTAAAAAAATACACATAAGCAAAAAGTAAAACAAAAACAAAACTTTGTACCACAATGAAATTTGCACGGTTCAGTGTTTCAGATACATATGTATATATATATATACATTGTGCACGCATACACAATTTGGAATTTTATCCTACATATGTGAGCTGATATTAAATATGCTGTTTGTAACCTATCATGTTTCACTATATAACAGATTGAGCATATTTCCATGCATATGTGTGAAACTCTCTGATTGAAAAAGAAACCAAAATTCAAAACCCAATGAGATGCTGGTAACAAGAAAACTACCTAAAATAAAACACCACCAGGTAATTAAAAGTAAAACAAGGCCAAAGATACATCAGAAAATGCTACCAGGAAGAAAGCAAGGGCCAGATTTTAATATCACACAGAAAAGAATTCAAGGCCTGAAGCACACAGGGTAAGGACGGCTGCGTGAATGTCTTTGTTTCCAATGCATTATCACAAACTTGTTCCTTACTCTTCGTATCTCTTCCCTAAGCCTTTCCAACTCATCAACCCCTCTTATCATTTCTTCAGGGTCCAAATGCCTAACCGGAATGTCCTCTTTAAACTCCTGGCCAGTTTGAGCAGGCCCTCCTCTAAGGTTTCTTTGTGCTTCCCGGCTTCTACCCTCTTCAGAAGACTGAGGGTTTCTATCTGCCTCCCGTTGTGAATCTTCTGAAGGGCGGTGTTCCTCTGCCTCTCGCATATTCTCTGGTTTGCCTTCATTTTCTTCACCAGAGTTTTGCATGTTGAGTATTTTTTATTTTCTTTTCAAACCAATTAATCCTAGGAAACAAGGAAACAAAATTATTAGGCGCCAGGCAAACAGACACACAACCCATAGCAGGTCGTGAACTGTCAAGTTTTCCAACTGGACAAGGCTAGACCCTCAAGCTCAGATCTCCCCTCACCCCGCCTCCTTTCCCTTCCCCCTCTCCAGCTCCATCTTCTCTCCTCCGGCTCCAGCCCACCATTTTCCCAGCAGGCCCAGCTTTACAAGCCTCTCCCAGCTCGGAAACGCTAGCAGCTCTGAAGCTATTAACTCTTGCCTGGCCAGGAGTCTCCAATGCTCCCGCCCTTTTCTGGCTTTCCCAAGCCATCCCGAACTCCAGCCTTTTACCTGAGCCGGTCCAGCCTTCGGCTTTCCCTCCCCGTTCCGCGTCTCTGCGGCCTCCCCCTCCCCCACCCATTTCAGCCGCAGGCTCTGCACAGGCCTCCCTCCTTTAATCCGGATGAGCGGAGGCAGCGGCGCCCCGGGGATGTGCTCCGGTGTCATGCACACTCGCCCCCACCCAAAAGAACCTGAGGCAATAGTCCCTTACACTGACCTGCAGGGATCCAGGCGGTTTTCCTCCCTCTCCCCTCACCTCGATTTGTGTCGGGCCCAAAAGACCAAGAGTCCTGCAGACAGGTACGCTTGCTTGGCGAGCCCTCCGGTACCTGGATCAAAGGGTCTCCTTTACAATTATAGACCTTGTTCGTCTAAAGTTTTGCAATCTTTTATTACCTTCCACCTTTTACGGTAACCTCGCCCTCTGTGCTCACCGTTTGGGGCAAGTTTTTTCCCCCAGATTGTTTGTTTCCTGTCGCTCTCTCCCCCGTCCCTTCTCCTCCCCTCTCCCTCCCCGCCCAGGCCAATTAATTACCTTTCTCCTTCTCCACCCCACCCCCACGAAACAAGCCCAAATTTCCTGCACAAAATGGAAGTTTGGCCGAACAGTAGTGTAGGGGGAACAGCACGGGCCTCGCTCGTTTTCTGCTGTCTGCCTTCTCCACCCTAGGGTCTCCAAATCAGCGCCTACCTTTACAGTACCTGAAACGATCCGGGGCACTTTCCTTCTTCTCTACCGAATCGGAGCTGCCACAGGGAAACAGGCCTGGACTATACGATTTCTGCACACGTCGACTCTTCGTCACGTGAGGGCCGCGTCATCAATGAGCTCGGATCCTCAGTCACCCCTCCCCTTAGCACAGCAGCCCGCCCCCTACATTCCCTCCGCTTGATACAATCTTTTTTTCATATTGCCAATCAGAGACAATAAAACTGGTAACCTCACCCTGGAGTATCTATACGTCTTTTTCCAATTACCAGCTAAGAGCAGCCCTTTTAGTGTTAGTAGACCATTTCTCATTCTTTAGGAAATCATCTCTTCCTATTGGCTCTCAATACCCTCACCACCCCTCCCCCAAGGCCGAGGCCCACCATTTCCTCTGCAATCCTATCCTGTCTTAAAATCAGTGAAACTGGTTTCATCATTATTGCACGTCTCTATTTGTTTTCCTGCGAAACCGCTTTGCAGATATCAATACGTAATACAACCATTGTTAATTTCCTACCACTTTGTCCGTAATTCTGTATTGTTTGTATTGTTCTTATCCTATTTTGTAAATGGATGTCTGTTTGTTAATATGTTTTCTTCTTTTATTCTTAAAATAAAAAGAAGTAAAATGAGTGAAATTGGTAGGTGGAGTGGCAAAAGAATCTAGGGGTGAGTGGGATTTCACCAGCGCTCTTGAATACTTTTGTGTTTTAAACAATTAGTGAACTTTTCAAAATGATATTTTAAAAGGGATATCTCACAAGCAATATAACACTTAATGTAGAGGAAAAATTCGTTTAGTCAAGCCATTTTTAAAAGGAGAAAAATTTTCCTAATGGCTAAAAATAAGATGACCATATTTATAACATATTCATGTGTTAGAATTTTAAAATCTTACTAAAAGGCTTTTTTTTAAAGAAAGTCTCCTAAATTAATCTGTGGAAGGGGACGTGTTTCATGTTTTTACCTTTTTAGCAGCTTTGTATAATCTATTACTCTTTCTTTCTGGTCAAATTGAAGTAGTTGTGTCTTAGATAGCTGATTTTTTTCCCTCCCAACACTGAGGATTA
Organism: Dinomys branickii; assembly: GCA_004027595.1. NCBI lineage: Eukaryota > Metazoa > Chordata > Mammalia > Rodentia > Dinomyidae > Dinomys > Dinomys branickii. The sequence continues at coordinate 20,574 of PVLD010017239.1, forward strand.
AATCCAGGGCCTTGCACTGAACTACCACGCTCCTTTTAAAATTTTGAGACAGGACTCTGTAATTTGCCTATCGAAATTGCAATTCCTCTGACTCAGTGATGAAATTACAGGTGTGGGCCACCATGTCTGGCTATAGATATCTTAACCATTTCATGGATGACTGCTGGTGTCTTCTACTTGCGTTGTGAGTGCTTCACACAGACTTCCCTGCCTCATAAGCATCTGTCGGATCCAATGCTTTTGTTAATCAGATGAATCCACTGTAATGTCTTGTTTTCACCTACTGGACTTTGTATGGAATTCAAACTGATTTTTGTGAAGCATTTTGTTTTTGACAAATGTTTGTAGGAAATAACTCATGGTGAAACACTGAGAATAAAGTGTTCCTGAGTCCTGCCATTGAGCCTGAGATTTACTAAGCAGGTGTAATTTTCATTGATTCATTCATGGCATTAGAGATATTCTGACTGGTTTACTGTGCTGTATTTAAAAATTATTAGCATGTGTAACTTCTGATGAGAAAGCAGAGACAGCATCATTGCTGTAAGAAAGCAGTATTAGTTTAAAGAAGCAACTCACCTCCCAACTCAGAATTCACTGGTGTCTGGTAGTGCTACCAATGAAGCCAGCTGGAGAACCGAGGAAAGAGAGTATAGCCAGGGGCTCCTCTCTAGGGTGATCCCAGCAGCTGCCTTGACCAACAATAGAACCCACCAGGGAGAACAAAATGGCTGTAAAAAATATTTTGTTGGCTTAATGTTTTATAATTTACATTTAAGTCTAAAGTTTTTACTTTACAGATGAAGGATATGTTTCCTATTATTTGAGTGAGAATGTAATATAAATATGGCGAGCGAATTATAAAGACATAATACCACCTACCACCAACTATTTCTGCTCTTTCAGATGTTACCACTTAATGAAGAATCACCTCCTCCAAATTGCTTCATGTTTCCCTTTTGTGACCATATCTTACCTCCTTCCCTAAACTCGCAATAAATGATTTATACCCTATTAGTGTAGCTTTGTCTTTTTCAGAATGTATATAAGTGATTTTATGCAGTTTGTAATATTTTGAGATTGGCTTCTTTCACTTAGCATAATGTCCTGGACATCCATTTAAATCGCTGTATGCATCAGTAGTTCATCTTTCTCTTTTTACTGAATAGTATTCTGTTATTTGGATATTCCACAATGTATCCATTCACCTGCTGATGTATTTTGTTTTTAACAAATAAATGTTTGCAGGGAAGTAACTCAAGGTGAATCACTCAGAATAAAGTGTTCCTGGTGTTTCGTGCCATTGAGTATAAGATTTATGGAGCAGATGTAATTTTCATTTATTCATTCGTGAATAAATGAAGGACATATGACTTATTCCCAGTACTGAGCAACTATGAAGAAAGCTGTTATATACATTTATGTATATGCTTAGGCCCTTATCATTTCATAACTGAACTACCTGCCTCCAGTACCTTCCATTCTCCTTCCAATTGATCTCACATTACCATCAAATTAAACTTCACACTCTGTGCTTTCAACTCAGTCTCCTTTCCAGAGGCTTCCATGGTAAGCCTGCCACTCACACAGTAAATCGTACACTTTTAATTCTCACATTAAACATCCCTCAGAACTGAGCCCCAGAATACACGTTGCCAGCCTAGTCATGCATTTCTTTGCCTCACTCACTGTGTCAGAAGCATTCCTCGTTCATTCCTCTAATTGTTCTTGCATGCAAGTCCTTTCCTGCCAACTAACATCCTTGTTAGCTTAGATTTTGGTCAGCTGGAAGTGATCTTTCCCTCTCCTGTTTCTGCTGCACCTCCTGCGTAGCCCTTAGCTAATATTCCCTAGTGCCCTTCTCTCCACCCCGTCTCTCTGTCTCTGTCTCTGTCTATTCCTCCCCCTGAGTGTGTATATATGTGTGTGTTGGGGGACACTTAACCAAGCAGATACTCGGATATGGATTGGGGAAGGGGATTAGTAGGCTTTAGCTCCCATGCTTCTGTAGTGACTCATTTAGTGATAACCAGTGTGTTTCCCAGGAATCTGTGTTTGTTTCAGAGTTTGCTGAGGGTAAGAATGTACCTCAGTGGGAAAACATTTGCCTAATATGTGCAGGATCTGAGTTTGATTCCTGGCACCAAAAAAAAAATTGCCATTTAGCTTACAAATGAACCTTTCTACCAACACAAAATTGAAGTAGAAGTTTTACTATCCTCTCCTTCATTTATTCTGCTTATATGTAATCATACCAAGCCTAATACAACTTTTATAGTGTTACTGGAAGAATATATTAAACTTATTGCCCTAACTATTGCCATTCTAAATACTCAGGAGACAACAGTAAGCTTACTAATGCACACCTGACATAGAAGCAGGCAATGTAGAACTTCCCCTTCATCTTTGTCCCTAAGCAATTTAATGCAACAGTGCAAAGTATTCTTCCTACATACTTTCCCATTGCTGTTATTAATTTTTTAAAAAATTGACAGTACTATATTTATGGGATATAATATGATGTTTGAATACATGTATGTATTGTGTAGTAACCAATGTGATGTTGCAGTACATGCATACATTGTATAATGAGCAAATCAGGGTGATTGGTGTATCTGTCACCTCAAATATTTATCATTACTTTTGGGGAGAAATTTCAAATCCACTGTTCTAGCTATTTTTAACTATTCAATAAGTTATTGTTAACAATAGCCACGCTACTGAGCAGTAGAACACCATAACCAATTCCTCCAATCTATTTGTAACTGTACCTATTGACCAGCCTCTCCCCAACCTTCCGTCTGCCTTGATTGCTGTTTAAAAGTACATCCTATATAAGAACTAGAGCTGAACAGTCTTCTCCATCACTTCTCTAGCACATTCTGTATGGCTAAAAAACATCCTACCCAGCACAGAAAACTTTGCCCCAGATCCAAAGGTTTAGCACAGTATATACCGAAGCAACTTCCATCTAAGATGCATTGCCCCTTCAGAGTAGGAGATTCAGCACACTTCATCACATTTTAGCACACTGAAGGTGGTTCACCCAGGTTTTGAGAACCTAGGCTGACTTCCTCTTATGTTGTTTCTATTATAGAAACAGAAGATGTTATAGCATTCCTATCAGTGCATTCCCAGATATAATGCTATATTCTGCCAGTTTAGAATGGATACATTTCACAAATTCTGCAAACTTTGAGAAATATCAATGGCCACATCCAACTGAGTGAATTTAACTGGTAACACTTGTACGTTCTTCGTTATCTCTTCCATATAAGTCTGTCACTGCCTGGACTCAGAGCTTAATGCTGCATACATTGTTAATTGTGGTAAAACATTTATAGTTAACCAGAGCATAATGCTTACGGATTACTGTGAACCTAAAGTGCTGTATCACAACCACTACCATTTCAACCACTCAAGTGAACTGTTCTGCTTAGATTTTTAAAAAAATCTCTAGTACTAGAGATTTAACCCAGTACTTTCGCATTATATTACATCCCCAGTCCTTTTTTATTTTTTATTTTGAGACAGTATCATACTAAGTTACCAAGTTGCCTAGGCTGGCTTAAGCTTGTGATCTTCCTGCCCCAGCCTTCCAGAGTGCCTGGGTTACAGACATGCAACACGACACCTGGCACTAGGAATTTAATATGTACCATTATGTTTTAAGATTCACTTCAGCAGGATTCTTGAGATTGCTTTGATGGGATGATAGGGAGCCACACACTACCTGTGCTTTGGCTTGGGCCAGGCCAGTTTTCCCTGTGGCAAAGCACAATTGTTGGAGGAGAAAGTGCCTTTGTGTAGTTTGAGTGCTTAAAAAATTAAATTTTTAAGTCTACACTAACCTCGTGATTCCATATTAATTCCCCATGTTGCATAATCCTTTAGACCCTGAATTTATCCATTTTTACATCTTCATCCAGTTTTGTTTAATTTCTGCTTTGTATCCCTCACTTGTCTGGAAGTATCATAAGGACAAAAACTATATATGGTTCAACTTTGTACATAATCTGATGTAGAAATGTTAAGGTGGAAATAATCAAAATATACATTAATATGGCAATTATAAAATAAAGTATACGTGCTGTGGGAAATCAGATATAAAATAGAAATAATGCACCTATAGTGAAATAGAATTATATTAAAATTATATTTTATTGAAAAGTTGACAGAACACTACAGAATTATATATTATATATATATTAGTTTATTAAGAAGTTCTCGTTTTTCTGGTATAAGCATAATGTGCTTTTATATTTTCTGGTGATTATTGTCAACTTTGGTCTACGAAATCTCCCCTTTCTCACTGAATAATGAATCCTTTTCATGACATTTGTCTCTTCAACCAGTGATTCACTTTCATTCCTTAGCAGACTTTTATTTTGAGTTCTTAAAATTCAGTTTATACATCTTCTCTTGGGAAGATGACCAAGAGAAGGGGGAGAAATGGCATCACAAAAGGGAGAATTATGAAGTACTTGTGCATGTGTACACATACCACATCCCTATAACGGGCCCTATGTGGATCCAATACATTCACGGAGGGGAGGAGGGAGGGAAGAGAGAGAACAGATCATGTACATGTACCAGCTTCCACCATAAATGTAATCATTATGTACTATGATCATGTACTAATAAAAAGCATTTAGTTTTGTTCTATTTTTTAAACTGTTTTTAAAAAATACTTTTAACTTTAAAGAATACCACAAAGACTTTTTGCATACCCTCTGCCCAACTTTCCCTAGTAAATATGATACATTTATAAAAACTAAGAAGTTAGTATTTGTGTAATTCTATTAATTTAAAGACTTTATTCAGATTCTGCTAGGTTTCCCACTAGTGTAATTTTTATGTTCAAAGATTCAATCCAGAACACACTGTTGTATTTATTTAGCTTGTCTTTTGATCCTTCTCTTTTCATAGCCTTTCCTTGTTTTTCATAACTTAGACACTTTTTAACACAAGCATTTTGTAGAATGTTCTTTGATTTATGCTTTATGTTTCTCATGATGAGATTTGGGCTATTGATTTAGAAAAATACAGAAGAGCTGAAGTATTGTTTTCATTATAAAGCCAGGATTCTATTATATCCACATGACTTTTTATTGGTAATGGTAACTTTGGTCATTTGGTTAAGGTTATATGGTGGATTTCTCCACTTATAGTTTCATCTGTTAAAAACATGTTTCTAAGTCTAGCCCATACTGAAGTGGAACAGGATTAAAATCCACCTTCTTGCATTAGCTTTTTGTTGCTGTGAGAAAAAACTTGACATCCACAATTTAAAAGGGGGAAGATTTATTTTGGCTCACAGTTTCAGAGGTTTCAGTCCCTGATCAGCTGGCACCAAGGCAGAAGCATCGTTCCAGAAGGGCACCGCGGAGGAAAGCCCTGACTTCATGGCAGCCAGAAAACAGAGAGAGGGAAGAAAGAGCTAAAGCAGATAGGGCAAGGCACCAGATCCATCCCAAAGCCAACGTCCCATAACCCACTCCTGTAAAATAGTTTCACACTCCCGTTTCTGTCACCTCCAAATAATGCCATCAGCTGGGAATCGTAACATTCCTGGAAGAAGGAATACCAGACATTTTGTGGATATAGGTTTGAAAACAAGTAGAGTAATTAAGAAAATATGTGGAGGTAAATAATTTGACACTGCAAGTATCCAGTGGATTTTTGCCTATAATAATTAATACTGCAGTGTGTTGATGGTGATTTTTAATATCCCTAACTCCTTCTACAATTAGTATTTCAAATAACAGTAATACCTTGGTTCATTAATGCTTCTATCTGCAAACAATTCACTTTGCAAAGTGTTCCACAGAATTTGGTTTCCATTCACAAACTCCCCATCAGGTGACAAACATGACCATTACTATCGTCACTGCAGGAAAACAAATGTAGCCAACTTCCTCAAAATTGTAAAACAAATTAAATTCATAAACCAAGGTACTAGTGTATTTCATAAGGAGCATTTTCCGTTCCCCTTCGCCTTATTTGTATACTGATATAATCATTTGTTTCTAACAGTGCAACTTATGGATTTTTCATTATTTGGGCTATAATCCAATAAAAATTAACTCAAATACAGTTAAGTTAAAGCTTTTGTTTTGTTCTTGCTAATGATTGTCCAGTTGTTCCAGGGCTATTTTTATTAGTACATGTTTGCCATACATAATGATTAAACTCATTGTGTGGAATTGATACATATACATAATACAACCCAATTCTTTTATCCCCTTCCCCTCCCAGCCCATTTTTTTATTTCAAAGAGAAAAGAACAAAACAAAATAACAGAAAAAGACAAAAACAAAACAACACAAGAACTATAAAAATGATTTCAAAACATGATGTTATGAAATCCACAATAGTTGTTGTATTATTTATTGTTAGCTTAGCTTCAAAGTAGTTGCTCAGATTACCAGATATAGGTATGCAAGATTGATCAAACAATTAAACATTAACTATTCCTTTCATTAAACCAATAAAAATTAATAGTACAATTATCTTAGCTACCTTATGTGTGTGTGTTCTTTTCTGCTTTCCCTCATTCCACTTGTTCTTTCCTACTGAGCAGTTTCTTTCCCTTCTACATTATCTATTGTACCTTTCAGTTTTATTTACTCTTTCAGGTTCTTACACAAGGGAGTAATTATGGTGTTTACACATGCAGGTCTGATTTATTTCACTTATGAGTATCATCTCTAGTTGCATTCATTTACCTATAAAAGCCTCCAGTTCATCTTTATAGCTGAGTAATATTCCACTGTGTAAAAATACCACATTTTTCTTATCCACTCTTCAGTTGATGGGCATTTGGGTTGTTTCCAAGATTTTGCTAAGACAAATTTTGCTGCTATAAATATGGATGCACATATATCGTTGTGCTATGATGTTTTTAATTCTTCTGGGAAAATACCCAGAAGTGAATGGCTGAGTTAAATGGGATCTCTAATCCTAAATTTTTGAGGAATCTCCAAACTGATTTCTAAAGTGATCACCCCAGTCTACATTGCCAACAGTGAAGAAGGGTTCATTTTTCCCCACAGCCTCTCCAGAATTTGTTGTTGGTGGATTTCTTGATGATAGCCATTCTTTCTGGGATGAGATGAAATCTCAGTGTTGTTTGAATTTGCATCTCTTGAATGACCAATGATTTTGAACATTTTTTCATGTATTTATTTGCCATTTGTATTTCTTCAACTGAAAAGTGTGTATTCATCTCAGATGCCCATTTTGGGATTGGATCTTTGAATTTGTGGGGGCGGGGTGTCTGAGATTTTTCAGCTCTTTGTATGTTCTAGATAAAAGTCCTTTGTCTGAGAGAGTTAAAATGTTTTACCACTCTGTGGCTTGCCTTTTAACTCTACTGGTGATTTCTTTTGAAGTACAAAAGCTTTTTAAGAGGATGAGATCCCAATTGTTGATACCTTGGAATGTTTCCCCCTGCGGTTTGGGTTTTGTTTATGAAAACTGTGCCTACCCTATCTTCAAGATTTTGACCTACTTTCTCTTCCACTAGATTTAGTGTTTCTGCTTTAATATTTAAATCTTTGATCCATTTTGACTTTAATGCATGGTGATAAACATGGGTCTAGTTTTAGTCTTTGGCATGTAGAGAACTAGTTTTTCCAGTACCGTTTTTTAAAAAGGCTACCTTTCTTCTAGTGAACACATTTGTCAAATAAAGGTGGCTGAGTGTATTTGTAGCTGTGTTTGCATCCTCTTATCTGTTCCACTGGTCCTCCAGTCTATTTTTTATTACCAGTACCAAGCTGATTTTTTCACAGTATCTTTGTAGTATAATTTCAAGTCAGGAATTGTGATGCCTCTTGATTTGTCTTTGTTGCCCAAGATTCCCTTTGCTATTCTATGTCTCTTCTGGTTCCAGATGAATTTGAAGAATATTTTCTCTAGTTCTGTGAGCTATGCTAATGGTATTTTGATCAGGATTGCATTAAATCTATATAATAATTTTGGAAATATGGTCATTTTCATTATGTTGGTTCTTACTATCCATGAGCAAGGCAAATCTTTCCATTTTCTGATATCCTCTTCAATCTCCTTTTTTCAGAGTACTGTAATTTTCAATACATAAAAAAATAAAAAATAAAGTTTAATAAACAACACTCTCTAACTCAACCACTGTACAAGCACTGTAGAAATTACTATGAAATTCCTCAAAAACAAAGACTAGAAATTCCACTTGACCCAGTTATTCCCTATATTATATGTTTTAATAAAAAAAATTTTGTTCATTTTTGGTATTATGTTTTATACAACTGGGATCTATGCAGATTTGCCTACACCTATGTCAGTGATAGTGAATCTTTTAGCATTTTCAATAATAATTTCAAACATCCTTTGGCAGCATCCATGCCATAGGTTTGCCACCACTCACTTATGTTGTCAAGTGTTTCACTCACTATTACTTGAAAAGGTAATTCCTTCTTTGTACTGTATTTGCACATTTGGAAAATATTTGTACACTACATTTGTGTTTATTTCTGAGTTACTAATTCTGTTCTATTGACCTATGTGCTATTTTTTCTGTTATTAAACTGTCTTAGTTATTGTAGTACTATACAAAGTCTTGAAATTGGGCGATATTATCTTCCAACTTTATTCTTTTTCAAAAGTTTGATTTTTCTAGTTTCTTTGCTTTTTCTTTCAGTTTTACAATTTGCATATTGATAGTTGAAAAATTGCTTTAATTTTCATTGGAATATGTACCAAACTGAGGAGTTTTGATGTCTTAAGGATGATTTTGCTAGTTCATGAATAAAAAGTGTGCATGTTTCACTTTTAAATTATCTCCTTTGATTTTTTTCAGGGTTTTTAAGTGATTCATTTTTGTGCCATTGTACTTATCTTTTTTTTTTTTTTGGCGGTACTGGGGATCGAACTCAGGACCCTGTGCTTGCTAGGCAGGCACTTATTCCACTGAGCTATATCCCCAGCCCCTTATTGAGAATTTCTATATCTTCTTGGTTCTGCTTTGGTAATTCATATGTATCTGGGAATGTGTCCATTTCTTCTATGTTTTACAATGAACTTCAAATATTAAAACAATATTCTAAATAAATAGAATGTTAGAACAGTCACACTTATGATTTCAAAACTTAACTACAAAGCACAATAATCAAGACAGCATAGAACTGTCAAAAGAAAGGACATTTAGATTAATGGAACAGAATTTAATATGAGGACAGTGAGGAGTGTTGTTATTTTAATAATATTAAGCCTTTGCATTCTGAAACAGATTCCTTGTCTTTCTTTTCATTTAGATCTTCAATTTCTTTCAAAAGTTTTATGATTTTCAAGTTATAAATTTTGTATTTTTGTTAAAATTATACCTAAGTTTTTTATACTTTTTGATGTTGTTACAAATGGATTTTCTCATATCTGCATTTTTCAATTTGATCATTGATACTATATATCAATATCTTCTGCCCTAAAACATTAATAAATTTATATATTAGTTTTAATAGCTCATTAGAGTGTTACTTATTATTTTCTGTATGCAATATCATGTCATCTCCAAATAGAAATAGCTTTTCTGTTTCTTTAATCTAATGCCCTTCATTTCACTTTCTTGCCTAACTTAACTGTTCAGAACCTTCATTATAGTGTTGAATAGTGACGAGTACAGATATTCTTGCCTTCTTTCATATTTTATGGGCGAATATCCAGTGTCTCACCTCTAAGTATAATGTCAGCAGCGAGTATTTTAGATACTCTTAATCCTCAGTTTGGTATATATTCCAATACTAGTTTGTTGCATGTGCTTTTTCAAGAGATGTTGAATTTGTCAAATTCTTTTTCTATCTCTTTGGAGAGCATCAATTATTTGCTTTGATTTTATTGAAGTAATTAGACTGTAGAATTTTTTAAATCTTTAAATTTTCTTATTAGTCTTCTGTCTACTTGCTATATTTTAGTGGACTATTGTACTCTCCAACTATTATGTCAAATTGTTTATTTTTCCCATTAATTCTCTCAGTTTTTGGTTTGTATATTTTTGGGTTCTGTTGTTAGTTACATAATTGTGTAATATTATTTTATCTTTGGGATGAATTAACCATTTTGTCATAAAATATTGTGCTTTATTTCTAGTACACAAGGTCTTCCATGATATATACTTTTCATTCTTTTCTTTTTAGCCTATTTTTATCTTCAAATCAAAAGTGTGTCTCCTGTAGACAGAATACATTTGAGTTTTCTAAATCTGCATTGACCATCTCAGCCTTTTGTTTGAATTATTTAATCTTTCTCATGTAACATTATCATTGATAACATTGTATTCATGTCTGCTGATTTACCTTTTGTCTGTTATATGACTCAGGTCTTTTATTCCTGGACTTCTCCTTATCAAGGCTTTTCTTGTAGTAGGTAAATATATTCGGATAAAGCACTTTAAATTCTTAAAACTTTTTCATTGTAATGATAGGGCAAGAGACTCCATTTTTCTGTTTTTAACTCCATATTAAGAGAAGGCACTTAGGGTTCACTTAAGCTGTGGTTGACCCCCACTTTTCACCCTAGTCCTCTTGGTGAGTGATCAACTCACTTAAGGTAGAGCAGAACCATAAAATGGGAACAGAACAAACAGGAGAGATTGGGAAATCCTGTTTGGTCAGGACCGCAGTGGTCATTTGGAATTTAGCTGTCCAACCTTCTGGGAAAAGTACATTTTGTTATAATTATGTGACATTCTTGTGAGATTCCCAAAATTGAGGTAATGATTACTATGGAAACCTAAAATGTACTTAAACCAAAGGTGAAAAACAGACTGTGAGGATATTTTCTTTGGCTCCTGGTTAGAGACTGTCCATCAGCCAGCTTAATAAAGTTTTATTTATTCCTGTCTTTTCAATTATTTTGTGAGTGCCTTTCTTGTTGAATTCGCTTGCCGTGTCAGTGTTTCTGGAACTACTTCTTTATAGTTGCTCTATTATTTGGCACATACACCCTAATGAATCATGATTTACTTTAGACTTATAATTAGTCAATTCCAGTGAGATATAGCTGCCTTATTTCTGTAAAGCTCTATTCCTGTTTCCCACTTTTTGTGATATTATTGCTTAGATATTGCATCTATAAATGTTATAAGCACAAACATTGCTATCACTGTTTTATGTAATTGTATGTGTTATATAAAAGATATAGAAAGAAAGGAAAATGCGTGTATATTTACAGATTTCATTATATTTACCTTCTTATTCATTATTTCTAGTTCTTTCAGTTTCTTCCTGTGGATTCTAGTTACCATCTAGATTCATTTCCTTAGCTCAATACAGCTTTGTTCTCACCAGTTGTCTTTGTGTTATTATTAACAAATATATTTCTGTCATTATAACTCCAACAAAACATTATAAACTTAAAATTTTTAAATGACCTGTTATTGAAAATCATATGAGAACTAACAAAAAATGCATTTATACTGGCTTTTCCAATTACATAATTACCATTACATTTGCTTTTCTTGTGAATTCAGGTTAGTATTTGACTTTACTTTTTCAGTCTGGAGAACTTCTTTTAATACTTCTTTTAGTATGAAAATGCTATTAACACATTATTTCACTTTTCATCTGAGAATGTCCTTATTTTTCGGTAATTTTGAAACATAGCTTTGGTGAATATAGATTCTTTGTTTACAAATTTTATCTTTTGAGTACTTTGGATATGTCATTCTAATTTTTGTTGGCATCTATTGCCTTATTGATAAGTTAGCTATTAATCTTCCTCTTGTAAGTGGTAAATACCTCATGCTCTCAGTGTTTTGTCCATGCCTTTGCCTTTCAACTTTTTTACTATTATGTGTTTATCCATGATTCTCTTTCCATTTATCCTACTAGAAGTCCATTAGGCTTTGTAGATATATATGAATCATTAAATCAAAATTGAAAAGCTTTCAGATATTATATCTTTGAATATTTTTCTGCTCTTTTCTCACTCTTCTTTTGGTATGAGGTATATATTTGTGTAATTAATAATGTCCTAAGTTTCTCTGAAATGCTAATCTTTCTTTACTGTTCTGCACTTGAGATTATGTAACATCTCTCATTCTAAAAATTTACTTGCCTTGTGCTAGCTCCAATCCACTATTGAATTCTTTTAGCTAACTTTTCATTCCAGTCTTTGTACTTTCCAGAATTTCCATTTGGCTTTTTCCATAACATCCACCTTTTTATAATGGTACATTTTCTTATTTGATATAACAGTGTAATCATGCCAATCTTTAATTCATTAATCACAGGGTTTAAATAATTCTTTTAACATATTATATTTGCTCCTCTGAAGACTTTGTTAAGTTTGATACCTTGTCACTTTCACAGACAGCTTCTGTTGTCTGCTTGATTCCCCAAATATAGGTTATACATTCCTGTTTTTATGCATTTTACATGATACAGAAAATTTTAAATAATGTATTTTAGCAACCATGAATGGTTTATTTATTATGAGACTTATTGTTATATGCTTACTTATTTTGATTTTACTAGATCAATTTAATAATGGCGATTTCCGCACCACTGCTGTGCAAACAAAGCCTCTTATTTTGCTTATCATAGGGCACTTCCTTGGGTATGTCCATAGTGGATTTTTATTTTTGTGCTTTTGATTGTTTGACTATCTCAAAAACGCTGCCTATTAAGCTCCACTAATTGCTGGTTTATTATTTTATTGTTTTCTACAGCACACTTAGACATAGAATTCTTGGAAGTATTGCAGATTTTTGAAATCGTATCTGTAATCCTTTTCAGAGATAAATTTGGAGATTGCTGTTTGAGATTTGGCTTGACCCCAGGAGGACTTAACTTAGCTCTTTATTTCCCTGACTTTTCTCTAATAAACTATCTGATGCAATGTTTAGATTGCATCCTTAGTAAAACCACTGATCATCTTACAAATTGCTTTTGCAGCAGCATATGTCTTTCATAGCACCATTAGTTTTCAACTGCTCTCATTGTACAGTGAATGAAGTCTGTTTGTTTGAAAAGAGATTCAGACCTCTATGTTTTAAAGCCTACCTCTTCCTTGGCAAAATGTCTCATTGAAGGCTCTGGAACTAGGAATTTGGACATAGATACAATTCTATCTGAGTGATATTTCTGCTTTAGCAATTGAACACTTGACTGGGTGTTGGCATTACTTTTATGTATTTTCAATCTATATCTCCCAGGAAGTTGGTTGGGTAGTATTTTCAGGGCCCTGTGCCAGAGGTAAAGCCTCTTTATAATGAGTAGGGGATGAGTTGAAGGAAATCTCCACCTGTAAGTTGCATTCTCTCAGAATATAGCGTCTGTAGCAGATAGTTCCAGATACGATGAGAAGTTCTGAAAAGTCTCTATGAAAGTCCTGGAAGTAACTAGTATCTTCTAGAAAGATACTATGATCCCCCAAAGAGCAAGGTAGAGGAAAGGAAGGAGGGAGAGGAGGGGAGAAGAGAAAGAAGAGAAGAGGAGAGTAGAGGAGGGGAGGGGAGGGGAGGGGAGAAGAGAAGAGAAGAGAAGAGAAGAGAAGAGAAGAGAAGAGAGAAGAAAAGAGGGCAGAAACAGACCTATGTTCTTAATTGTACCCTGTTGGAGTGTTTTCAACATGCTGAGCTAGTAGGGAGAAGGGAATGAGAGACTCTTGGTTCTACTGCCACAGATTCTTATTGCTCTTGTTTTTAGATTTTCTTAAAGAAATATTTCATTTACTATGTGTTCTTAGGGCCACTTCCAAAAACTTTAAATGATTGTATTTTTAAGGTCACTTTTACCAGTTTCCCTGAGGATCCTCAAAACTCCTCATGTTACTATGCCTGAAGTACAACACTGATTATAATTATTTAAAATTCTGTGTCTGGTCATTGCATGATCTCTGTCTTCAGATTCTGTTTTTGATAATTGCTTTGTCTCTTCATAATATATTATTTTCTTCTAATATTTACTTGAAATCTGGATATGTAGAAGACAGTAGTATATTGATTTTATGCTTGGGTCTGTGCATATCTTCTGCTAAGCTTTTATTTTATTTTTTTTTTTTTTCGGTACTGGGGATCGAACTCAGGACCCTGCACTTGCTAGGCAAGCGCTTATTCCACTGAGCTATATCCCCAGCCCCTGCTAAGCTTTTAGTGTGGAAATTTTCTTAATCAGAAGTTGTATGGAATTTGGTCTTTTCTTCTCATGTGGCTTTAAGTCTTTCCATTTGTCCTTGCATTTCCCTTTGTGCTACTACTTCAAAAATATTTGTCCCTGCCTGCCCTCTGCTGATATTTTTTATTCAATGTGAGTGTGGTGCAGGGGATCAGGAAGGGTATTTTCTATTGTTCTGATCAGGCCTTCATCTTAGATAAGCACAGAGAACCTAAATTTTAGTGGTATCATCTTTACATTGGTTCATGTCTCTCCTCCAGATACAACACTGACTCTAGCACACATGCCTGCCCTCTTACCCTCATAAAGTTTTCATTTTTCTGTTTCCTTTGTTGCCCTCTCTGCTAATAATGACTCTTGTTTACTAGGAGAATTAGAAGAGATGCATCTAGCTGGAATTTTAGCAGCAACTTTTATTTACCTTTCCTGGCTGGCACTGTGGGGAAAATGTATTCAGATTCTTACTCATCTTCTCAGGAAACACCTAAGGGGGTTTCTGTAGTAAGGCCTGAAAGAAGATTGAAACCACTTTATGTCTGTGGCCTTCAATGAGTTCACTTAATTTCATGCTAACCTTCACTCAGTCTTTAGAAATGCATTAACAATTCTAATTCAATTTTCTTGTTGACCTATATGGCATTTGGTGATATCCGTTCCATGTGAATGAATACTTAAATATTATTTCTCCATCCAAGGGTTTGCTTTCTAAATTTTTGGATAATTATTTGCCCTTTGATTTCAGCTCTCTGATAGTTTTAAGGAAGCTTAAGAGGTTTTTTTTGTTGTTTTTCCAGTTTTACCTATTGTAAATGTGTAGCATTCTTTTTAGCTGTCCGTTTAGAGCTAAAATTGGAATTGCAGTGTTCATTTTACAACTTAAACATTATATTCAATGTAAATCTCTTTTTGATGGGACATATTCATTTGCTGTAATGTTTTATAGTATAGAATGAATTGGGGGCTATCCTCAAGAACTTTTCTCTCCTTATCCCAAAAGCATTTCTTATGTTTGGGAGTGGAGTGAGGGCTATATCTTCTTCCTTAGCAATAATAGTCATTGTTTATTGGCTCTACATAAATGACTAATAGGTCCAATAGTCTCCAATGAGAAGAGATCGCTTCACCAATAGTTATAAAGCTGTATTTTTATCTTGCCCTAAAAAGGACAGGATATTCTGTCAGGGTATGTAAGAGACTTTTGTAGGGGTAGAAATAAAACTCTATAGCATAATAACATAGTGCATTAGTCCTTTTCAGAGCCAGTTGCAATTATTTTACCAGATTATTTCAGGTAAAAGTAGAAAGGTTGAACCTTTCTCTTAAGAGTCCAGAGAAACAGTCCCCAGGGCAATTATGGTAGAGATCCAGGTGGGGAAATAACCCTAACCTACCTTGCTCAGATTCCCAAAAGGTCCTGTGTTGTGCATGGATCTGTTTTGGTATTTTTATGGTGACTGTAGTTCTCTGTCTGCCTGGTGCGTGCTCCTGATGTTCAAGTCAGCTCAGGCTCAAAAGTAGAAGAGACATTAGGCAAGAGGAGCTTGCCTGTGTGGACATGCAGTCTTACAGCTCACAAGAAGCATCACCACCCCTCTCAATACTCACATTCACCACAAACACAGCTCACAATTTGGAGGTCAGTGCAGGCAAGCTGTACATTGGCACTGATGATGGAGGAAGCAAATCATTGTGCCACTGTTCTTTAAGTTTTTCATTGAGGAAACTGTACTGATTTTCCGATATCCTAAACAATTGATTGGACTGTAAAGGAAAGATAAAATTCTAATCCCTAGGTTTAGAAAAGGAAACAGGTGAAATCTTATCATGTTAGAGCCAAGTACATCCAGATTTCACTCTAGGCTCTTCCCCCTTCCCAGTAGGTGACCTTGCATAAATCATTTATCCTCTTTGAGCCTCAGTTCGGTCACCTATATCAGTGTCATGGTAACACTTCTCTCAGAATTGCTTGTCAGAACTAAAAAAACCCAAGAATATGGAAAAGTAGGATGTATACTGTGGCAATATATGTCATTCTCAGAATACAGGGTAAAAAACAATTGTGAGATCTCTAGGGACTCTTTTCCTCTGCAGCAGTAACACCATAGTCTGAATCCTTAAGGAAAGAGAGCTTCTCTGTCCCCAGACTTCAGGAAGCTTGAGATATAAACCTTTGTTGTGTTAAACCACTGAGGTTTTGGAGTGGTTAAGTACTCTAATGTTAGTTCAGCCTATGCCGCCCAAGATACAAACAATGTTCCTCAGAGTTCAGCAAAAATCATTGTGATGCTTACTAAAATACACAATCATAGGTGGTAAAGCTATATTGGGGGTGTGCAGAAAATACTGTCGATTGTGTCTCACCCAAAGGCGCATGTGCTAAATACTTGGTCAGCAGTCTGTGGCACTATTTGGAGGTGGTAGAACCTTTAAGAGGTAGGGTCTAGCGGTAATGGGAGGAAGTTATGTTACTGGCACCTTCTGATTGGAGGGAAGACGACCCTGGGCTCCTTCCTTTCTTTGTTTCCTGGTTGCCATGAGGTATGCAGCTTCTCTGCCACATGCTTCTTGCTATGATGTACTATGCCACCAGAGGCCCAAGGGCAAGTAGTCCAAGTTACCTTGGACTGAAATATCTGAAACCATAAACCAACATAAACTTTTCCTCTTTTATTTCAGGTATCTGTTACACCAACGGAAAGCTAACTAACAAACATGGTAAGGAAGAATTACTTCACTGTCATATCAGAAGCTCAACAGATACGACTAGAATTGGTAAGTGAGGGAATGACAGTTGCAAGTCATGTATCCGATGAAGAAACTGTGTCCAAACTAGACAACAAACTCTTACAACTCAATAATACAATCAATCCAATTTTAAAATGAATAAAAGAATATACATTTCTCCATGGGGGTTATACAGTGGTCAGTAAAAATATGAAAAGATTCTAAACATCATTAGGAAAACGCAAATCAAAACCATGATATATTACATTATACTCACTAAGATCAAAACTACTGTCAATAACAAGTACTGGCAAGGGTCTGGAGAATGTGGAAGCTTCATACACTACTGCTGGATTGTCACATGTCACAGCTGCTTTGGAAACAGTTGGCAATTCCTCAAAATTTAAACATAGAATTATCATACAATTCACAAATTGCACTGCTAGGAACATACTCAAGAATATTAAAAACATATTCACTCACAAAAACTTGTACAGAAATATTTAGTAAAAATACATGCTACCACAACATAGATGAACCTTTAAAGCATTATGGCATGTGAAACAAGATAGACATTTGTATAATTCTACTTATATGAAGTGAGAAAGTCCATACAGAGAGAAAAGAAATGAGGGCTTGCCAGGTGCTAGGGGCATGGTAGAATGGGGACACCATTATGTGCTAGTGGGTATAGGATTTCTTTTTAATCTGAAGAAAATATCTATCCTGCAACTAAACAATGTGATTTCAGGACTATGCTGATATACTAAATACCTCTTAATTGTCTACTTTAAATTGAATAAATCTTTTGATATGTCAATTACACTTAAATAAATGTTAAAATAACAGCATCCACATATTAGAAATATGGAGGTAAATAAACAGAAAAAGATATTTATGGTTGTTTCTTCCAGGGAGTGGAAATATTGAATGGCAAGGAAGATTGCAGTTTTTAATAATAAACTCTTGCACTGCTGTATTTTCAAATTTTGTGCATGTATCTATTTGGTAAAAAATAAAAATGAACTAAAAGTGAAAGATGCACACAAATATTGTGTAGATGAATGAGAAGACACTGGATTTGATGTAGAAGCCAGGATTCTGTATTTTCAATATGATAGCTAAGACTTTGATGGAGGTAGGCTGCCTACAGCCAGAAGTCCTTGAAAACCACTACAGTGTTGAATGTTACGATCACTTAGCAATGGTTTATGGTGTAGTTCTCCTTTTCTGCTCCTTTTGAAATGACGTTTCAGTTACTGAAAAATGAAATTAAATGCTTAAGCCTAGATATTCAGTCAAGTACAGAACTTGACCAAGACCTGAAGACTTTTGACTCAACAACTAATGAATTTATTTTAAAAACTTCTATTGTGTGCTGGGGGGTAGCAAAGCAAAATAATTTTTTGTTTTGAAACAGGCAGATCTAGTGAGGCAATTATAAGGTCTGATGAATAACAGTTAAGATTTTGAAAAGCATTTTTTCCACATCTCCTGTCAGGGTTAATGAAAATATAAAGTTACAATAGGGACATTCTCTACAATTCAGAAGGTAATATAGTGAAAAAGGACTTTGTTACCTTCAGGGCTCCAGCCCAGGAACAGCAGTGGGGCTCTTAGGCAGATACAGGGCCCTAGACAAGGAGTAAAATACTCAGCATATATGGCATTACCTGGGGGAGGGTGGTATCCATCTCTCACCTCCCTAGACCCATTGCCTGGCACAAGTGAGATATCCCTCAAACTCTCAAGTTTCTGATCCAGCACTGCTAATATAAAGCCCACAGTACAAGCCAGCTCAACACAGTTCTTGCATTCAGTGCCACCTCCAGTCTACTTCACAGTCCGGGGAAGTAACTTTTATCCCCAATTCAGAGATGAGAAGGTTGTCCTTTAGAACAATAGATCTGCAGGAACTATCGTGCTGATTCCACCCCCTTCCACGGAGCCTCAGAGGGAATGTGAGTTTTATCAATCATTTTGTATTCTGACAAGAACTTTACATCTCTCCACTGCCTTCATAAGCGCAATCAATAGTTTTTTTGATTGCCTAGTATGTACTGGTTTTCTATTTTGTTTATCTTTTCTTTCCTTTCTGATAAAAGTAATCTGTCCTTCATGGGGAAAAGGGATAGATAAAAAACAAATAATCTCTTCTTTTCCAGCCCAGAGAAAATCATTATTTTCTTTGGGGTGTTCAGTTGCATAGTATTCCCTTTAAATAGATATATCATGTAACTATATTTTTTAAAGAAAAACTTGGCTAATACTGTATATGTGGTCCTAAAAACTGTCTTTCATTGTTGTTTTACAATGCGCTATGAACATCTCCTTCACACACACAGGTAAAAATCCAGTGGTAAAAGACAATGCTGTACTTAGTTTGAAAGGCTGCTGGCAACAAGAGCAAAGTATCAACATAAGGTTAAAGCATGTAGCCAGGCAAATGCCTGCCTGGAAAGCAGAGCTGGCACTGTTTCTATCAGAGAAGTCATCTTTCAAGGTCAAAACCATTAAACATATGGAAGGTCTTCTAAGTCCTTCTGACTCCTCCCCCCTCCCCTCACTGCCCTTACACCCCTCGGGCCCCTTGAGGGGTACGCATCCAGTAGCTCTCTTTGCATCCAGTGAAAATTACTCATCCTCTGTTTTTTCCTTAATTCTTCCTGAGCCCTTGACACATCTGCACACTGTGTCATCACCTCCTCCCTGCTCAAGTGCCTGTCCTGGAAACTCTCCCTGGAGTCCCTGGGGGAATCCTCTGTGCTCCTATTCGTTTTTCTTTTTGCTTTCCGGGGCACATAGTCTTCTGCAGGGCACTTGCCGGTGGGTGGCTGCTCACCGGTTGGCTGCACCTGGGATTCCGGTGGGCTCTCACCCTGTGGCCTGCTCTCACTCTTGGACGTGCTTTCTATTTGTGGCTTGCTCTCATCATCCCCCTGCACCCCTACACCTGGCTGTCTTTCACCTCCCGGCTTTCCCTCCTGCACTAGCTTCCCCTCCAAGTCTGGTTTTGCTTCCTCTTCTGTCTTTGCTTCATCTTCAGGCTCTATTTTGTCTTCTGCCTTTCCCTCGTTTTCTGGCTTGCCTTTATTTTCTATGTAGCACTTTTCCATGTTGAGATTTTTCCTCTTTTGCCTGTTTTAGGAGAAAAAGAAGGGACACAGAATACTAAAGGCCTAGGGAGTAGAATGAGCTCCTGACAATACTTGCCTTTCCTGACTTAGGATTCTCCTAACTCTATCCCACCTTTCGGGTGCAGTCCCACCGTTACATGCTTTCTTTTCCTTCTCACTTCACACATATTCATGTGAATAAACCTTGCCAGAACAAAACAAAACCAAAAACCTGTACAGGTGATTCTCCCTACATTTAACGGGGTGTGCTAAGAAATGTGTAGGAGCAGATTGATTCCAAAATTTCCCTGTGGCCTTGACTAGGCCTATACCAGTTTTACCTCAATAGTTCCAATATACAGACTTGCAACACCCCCCATAAGACTTATGAAACTGCAGACAGAGTAGACCAATGGCAAATTATCAGATTTCAGGGCCACTCTGTTATCTTCAAGGGGCATTACGGAGGACACATCTCCCTTTTCTCACTTCCTTATTCTCCCCTCTACCCTCCCAGCTTTAAAGCAGCATATTCCCCTAGGGCAGTGATAGCAAATCTTTTAGAGATTTCAGTCATAGCAAGGTTCCCATCACTGCCCTAGGGCCTTCAATAGGGAGAATTAGAGGAGGGATGACAAGCACAGGAGGTGACGTATCCAACTTCTGCTCTGATTTAAGTCACTGCTACTCCCCGGGGTCCTGTGGCAGTTACCTTCTCCCACTGATGTGCACTGAAACTAGAGATCGCTTCTTTTCTTGCTTGGTGCCTAAAACCACAAAACTGAAGACCTGCGGAGAGACAGGAGGCAGATGGTGAATTCGAGAATGTGAAAGAGAGTGACTAACAACTGGAACAACGGTTCTTCTGGAACTATTTGTCAAAACTTTCTCAAGTCCTACCACCCTCTCACCCTTACCTTTGCTTTCTGATTCCCATCATATAGTTCTCACCTAGGAGTCTCCTGTTTCCTTTTACTGGGCAATACAAGAGAAAGTTTATTTCCAAAGCGCCTCTCTGTGTCAGCATTCTCTCCCCAATTCTGTCCCCTTTTCTTGCACCAAAATGACTGGGGATCCAGACCATGCCTCTCAGAAGGCAGATCTTGCTACACTCAGGAGGAGGCATTCCAACTCCTCCACTGCAGGGGACCCAGATGACACATAGCCCATCACTACCCTAAAAATGGAGATGCCCGAGGCAGGGAGCAGGGCAGAGATGATCAGAGTACTCCTGTCGCCCCCTCCCTGTCCATGTACACAGAAAGACTACATTTTCTCACAATAAAAGAGACAAATTAAGTCCAAACTCAGCAACCTTTTGGGTCCATGCTATCTGTCTTTAACCTCGCCTATTTCAGAAACAAGTCCTCTTCAATTAGGAGCTAGGCTGCAGAACAAACCTCTAGTCCCCTCCTCTGCAGCGCCTTCTCCTCCACTCGTCCCTCCCAGCACCCCCCCCCCAGCCCACCATTTGCAGTTCCAAAATGGACGGAGGAAGGAGGAGAGATAAGGAGAACTCAAGCCTGGGCTGGTTGTAGGGTCGGACCTCCGAGTCCCCAAGTCCTGCGATCGCAGCTTCCCCTCCCCCCCGACCCTCTCCATCAAGGGCAGCTCAATTGCGCTTCCTAGGGGGTTTCAGTTGGTCCCCATTCTTTCCGCTTGATCTCTCTCAAACCCCTCCCCTCTTTTCGCCCAGCTCTCATTTCTTGTACTAAACAGTGGGCATCTGGAAAGGAGTGGAGAAAAGCCACACCTGCTCTAGTGCTTGCTGTCATCCCTGCCTCTGCACTCGCTGGCTAAGGGTTGCAGCTATACGAGGGAGATGACTCCTTTCTTCTTTCTGCCAGAAGCCCACATTTACTGACCTGCAGGCTTATGGAGCAAATGCCCCCCTCTGTCCCTCAGTCTGAATTCT
>PVLD010017240.1:0-42476 GCA_004027595.1 Dinomys branickii
TTAAGGAGGTTCGCTCCCTTGCTGCTCACCTGGTCGCCATCTTCCCCGGATCCTGCATCATGAAAGACTTCTAAAGAGCCTGTGGATAATCAGCCCTTCATGCTGATCTTCACCAGCTGAGAAGACATGGTTGTAACCACCCATATCTGTAGCTATTTCCAAAAGGAAAGAAAACATCTTTTTCCATTTGTCACAATAGAAAGTTGTCATCTGCCATCTGCCTTGTGGACAGAAGTGGAGAGATTAGAGAATTTGGACGTTAACTCACCAACTTTTTTCACATTGTGCAAAATTTCCTGAACTGCTTTGTATCTAAGTTTGCTTATGAGTAAAAAGTAATGAATTCAAATATTGTATTAATAGAAAGATCTTTTCCAGTGGTAAATTCATTTTTCTTTATATAATTTGTTTTTCATACACAGTTAATAATGTGAAAAATTATTTCTCTAAAGAAACTTAAAATACCGTTATACCTTCAATGTAACCAAGTTCTAATCTAAATGAAGAAGCTCTCAGTGAGTTTTCCTCTGATTTCATTTCTCCAGCAGGGCAGTCCCCAAGAACTTCTGGAGCCAAGCTATATTGGCATCCAGTGCTGCCAGCCCATTTCTGAAGTCTTGTTTATCACAAGAAGTGAATGTTGGAAAAGAAGAGATGCTCCAGTTCGACATCAGGTCAGAATTTAAAAAGCTGCCATCACAGACAGCATTGTCTTTCACTTGGGCACTGGTGGTGTGACAAGATGATGGACCACAACAGGCCTGTTCCTCTGGCTCTTTGCTGGCAGCGGGGATCTTATAAATTCCTTCCTCCATTTTCTTGAGGAGCTGTTTGTCTTCTGCATCAGCTACTCTGTAAAAAATTTCAGGTACATCTTCTGCTTCATTATTCAAACAAAGTGCAGGTGCACAAAGTGTACTTCTGTTTCTGAGGTCAGCGCACTTTTGCTGACAAGCTGGGTTTAAGCAACACTTACTTGTGGCTTGAGGGATATTCCCTTAGAAAGTGGTGAATTCTTTCAGAAGTGCTTCTAGCAAAAGGAGTATAAATGGTAGTATTCAAATCACACTCATCTTCTATTAAAGTCATACTTTCACACTCCACATCAGAACCCTGTTTTGAAAGAGCAGGAAGAATCTCAGGGGTGGACACTGCATCGATGACCCTAGTGTCGCCGTGGGGAGACCTTCTGGAAGGCAAGTTATTTTCACAGGATCTGACTGGCTTTATGGTTTCCTCACTGTTAACTGCAGAAAGTGGCTCCCTTCCTGTTAAGAATAGCTTTTTACATACATACAAACATGGAAAAGACTGGATGGAAAAGAAAACTGCACTCCATATGAGAATTCCTAAGTGTGCTAAAGCTTACAGGGTATCGGTTCTAAGGATAGAAGTGAGATCACAACTTTGAATGATGCACATTAGGAACAAAAATTACAGGGTATCTTATACTTTATAACTGCAACTGCATACATCTCTATTGACTTTTTCTATTGTTTAATCCTCAAAATGAAGAATCCGCTATACAGATACAAAATAATGAATTCCAATTAAACATGGTGAATTAAACAGAAGTTATTCAAAATTCTTTTAAAACACCCTAAAGTTTACATTAAAAGAAAAATGCACAATGAATTTACAAGGACAAATAGAACTGGAAGAAGCAGCCAGCAGAGAAGAAATCAACAAACTTTTATAACATGGAAAGTAGCACATGACTTACAGAAAGAGAAGAGAAGAGAGGAAAAGAAAAGAAAAGATGAGACAGGATTAAGACAGGATGTAGATATTCAGTAAGAATAAAGG
This sequence comes from Dinomys branickii, assembly GCA_004027595.1. Classification (NCBI taxonomy): domain Eukaryota; kingdom Metazoa; phylum Chordata; class Mammalia; order Rodentia; family Dinomyidae; genus Dinomys; species Dinomys branickii. The sequence goes on from PVLD010017240.1 coordinate 1,807, forward strand.
AAATTTGTAGTACAGAACCCTGAAAAGGCAATGGAGTCTTAGGAAAGGTAAACATGTGCCTTACAATGCCCATTGTAGCATGTGGCTGAAATCAGAAACATTTAAGAATATGCCTAGAAGATGACGATGTCCCTGCCCCTCACAACCAGCTGGAAGCTGCAAGGAGCGACACTGTCAAGAAGGTAAGATGAGAGACCTCAGGATCACTGCAATATCCAAGCTGCAGTTCGGTCAGTGGCTGCATGCTGCACCCATTCCTAATTACTTTCCAATTCTGCTCTGAGAACACAGGCATCCAGGCTTTTAACTTTTTAGGCAGAGAATGGCGAATGGAAAATTTAGGAGATCTTCACCAAAGGACAAGGAGTGTTCACACTCTTGCTACTCTGCTGAGGTCCCTTTATCACCTGTCAGGAAACTCCATCCAGCAAGCATAGATCGAGCACATTTCCTCCCAGTTTTCTCCTGGAGCATCACCCCTGAGCAGTGCCTGCAACACAGACACTAACATACACAGACAGAGCATGAGAAGAAAAGCCTCTGGTCCTTGGTTTTTCTCAGATAGGAGACTTTTAATTACTGATTCAATATGGCTATTATTGGTTTATGGAGGTTTTCTATTTTTTCGTGAGTCTGCCTTAATAAGGTGTACGTGTTCAGGAATTTATTTGTTTCTTCTAGACTAGCAAATTTGTTGGCATGGATGCATCCATTACAGTCTCTAGTGACTCTGTGTTTCTTTGATCTCAGTTGTAAGGCCTCCTCTTTCATCTCCGATTTTGTTTTAGTCTTCTCTTTCTTCCTACTTAGTCTAACTAAAAGCTTGGTGATTGTGTTTATCTTCATAAAATTGCTAACTTTCTTCGTCTTTTGTTTTTTTATCTTTGTTTCCTTTATATATATTCAGATCTTTATTACTACTTTCCTCTATTAGTTTATCATCTGCTTATTTTTGTTTTTCCATTTCCTTGAAGTGCAATGGTCTATTCTTTATTAGATCTCTTTCTAAATTTTGATGCAGGTGTTCATGTGATAACCCTGACTCTTAGCACTGCCTTTTCTATGTCCCATAGACTAGGTGTGTCGTGTCTCTGGATCTTTCTTAGCAGTGAAACCCTCACCGAAATTTATTTAGCATTCTTCTCATTTTCGGTATCTTAACGTGTAATCGTAAGGTTATCTGTTTTAAAAAGCAACATTTTAGCTTCTCACTTTTCTTTACATTTATGAACCAGGAATAACTGGTGACCTTCATATAACAATGGCATGCACGTCCAAAAAGTAGAATACTATGAAATTTATGACCATCCTTGCTCCCCCTGTCCAAGACTAAATAATGTTTCCCCTAAATCCCTAGATCAACCTTGTGCCTGTAGCCCATATATAAAATGGCTTTTGTGTGGGTTCAGTGGCACTTCCCATATTCCAACTTTATGGCTTGTCAGTAAAGTCTTCCACCATCTCTGTCTCTGCTCTTTATTGGGCAATGTAGAACCGAAGCACTCATAGTCACATTTCTGTTCCATTTTCCATCTTGATTTCTTACTGAGCCATTAGTTATTGAAGAGCATGCTGTTTAATTTCCATGTGTTTATACATTTTCAAAATTTTTTTATACTGATTACTAGGTGCACTGCATTATGGTCAGCAAAGGAACCCGGTATGGTTTAAACTGTAATTGGTCAAGGTGCATTTGCAACTTACACATCGCCTGTCCTGGACTGCTCCACAGGGGCAAGGTCTCTGCTGCAGTTGTGTGAGTGCTCTGCAGGTATCTGTTCAGTTTATGTGTGAGAATTACTTGGCCATGGTAAGGTAGAACGTTAAACTCCTCTACTCTGATGGCATAAGAGTGTATATCTTCCTTTAAGTATATTAGTATTTGTTTTAAATGGTTAGGTGCTCTAATATGGATTACATTTAGATTTTTGTCAATTGTTATATTCAGTTGCTGTATATTATAAACCGTGTAGAGAATTAGATTATTCTATTTTAAAATTTTTATTTAAACTATATTTTATGATATAAGCAAGCTGCAACTCTTTTTTGGACTGTGTTTGCATGGAATATCTCTTTTTATCTCTTCACTTTCAGTCTCCATATATTCTTTCAGGTTAAATGATTTACTTCTAATCATAACTAACATTTAGTTGGCGCTTTTTATTATATGATTCTATGTGTTTCAATTGCATAACTTATTTTATTTACATTTAAAATAATTATCAATAATTAAAGTTTTATTATAGGCATTAGATAATTTGTTTGCTAGCTTTTTAGTAGTTTCTTTATTTTCCATCACAGTTTCTGTTTGCGGTTAGGTGATGTTTTGTGGTGGTGTGTGTGATTTTTTTGCTTGTTATAATCAGTGTGTCTATTATAGATTTTTAATTTGATGTTGCAAATGGGCTTAGGAAAATCATCTTTGGTTTATACTAGTAAGTTACTATAAACTGATAGTAACCTATATCTGACTGAAAAGAAAATAAATAAAAGAAGAAATTGAAACAATTTTTAAAATTCTACAGTTGTACCCCATACCCCTCTACATTTTGAATTTTTAGGTTGGAGTCCACATTTTTTATTATTTGTCTCTTAATAATATAGTTATCACAGGTTATAACTGTTTTGCTATGAAATCTTCATATTAAAGTTATGAGTTCATGCACCCTGTTTTCAATATTAGAACATTCTGAATTTTTCTGCATAGACATTCCTAGTCTCAGTGAGCGTTATGCATTTTGAGGTTTTCTTGTTCCTTGTTTACATATCCTTCAGTTTGAAGAACTCCCATTGGTGGTTGGACAAGTCTGGCAAAGAAAACTGTTCCAGTTTGTATCTGGGAACATTATTTTCTCTACTTCTTTTCTGAGGGATAACTTTGCTGAGTATAATAGTCTTACTTTGTAGCATTTTCCCCTCCAGGACTTTGAGTAAATTACCCCATTCTCTCAGCCTGTTAGGTTTCTGGTAAGAAGTGCCCTCTTAGGGGACTGGGGACACTTCTGTGTGAATCTTTTCTTTATCTTTAGTGTTTGAGAGCCTGATTAAAACAGGTTTAGGGTAGGCTTAGGTCAGTTGAACCTGATTGATGAGATGTAACCTTTCTATACCTCATTATTTGTGTCCCTCTCTAGTTTTCAAAAGTTTTCTATTATTATCTACTTTTGAATAAGCTTTCTGTCCTGCTGGCATTGTCAAGTCATTCTTGGATCCCGGTAACTGAAATACTTGATATTTTACTATTCCACTTAGTTCCCACAGCTTCTTTTATTCGTCTTCATTACTTATTTTCCTCCTCTACATTTTGTCTTCAATTACTCTGGCCTCAAACTGAGTTTCTTTGATTTGATTGGTTTTGCTTTTCATGACTTCTGTTCCATTTTTATTTGATTGGTGTTTCCACTCTGTTGCTCTACCGTCTCATTTGAAGCAGAGAGCACAAACAACTGCACACTCCACCAGCCCATGGCCTGCACACCTGTGAGAGGTGGCTGTTGCAGAATCTGCTCACCCCTTCAGGGCCTGGAGACTCTGAATTGCTCACAGAGCTGGAGGAACACATCTTGCCATCTGGCCGCAGAGGAGCTAAATGGAAGCAACTGGGAGCACCCCATGTAGACACACAGAGAATGCACAAGGAATGCACGTGAAGGAAGCTTCTGTATGTCTCTTTGAGTGGCTGGGAAGCAACCTGGCTGTCCCTCCTGCATCCGGGGGTGTATCTCTATGGCTAACCTAGCGTACCAGTCCCCGGGCCGGTGGCCACATCAGGGGATGCCATCCACTCTAGCTTCAGGTGTTACTGGAGACTGTGTGCTCTGTTCCAGTTCTGTGCAGGTTACTCCGTGTCCTTCCCCCTCTGCCCAGATTCGGCGGGTCTCTTACAAGAGTTTTTGTTGTTTTGCTCACTTCTCTTCGCCACCTTGCTTTTCTATGTACATAGTCCTTTCTCAAGCTTGGACTTAGTGAGATATTTCAACCTAGACATTCTTTTCATTTTTAATTTAAGTTTCCAGTAGTACACGTTTGTGATTCATAAGGAATATGTTCATTGTGGGGAGTTGATCCATGCACATAACACATTTTAACTACTTTTATGTTCCCTTCCCCTCTCCTGCTTTCACATCCCAACACCTCTTGGTCCCCTTTTTATTTGCAAACGCTCAATCTTCCTGTTTCTTACAGTGAATATTTTAACAATAAAAAATGACTAATGATAGAACTACATTTGCAAAACTTTGCTTTTGATATGACCTCTTAGAGGTGTATCTCTGTATAAAATGTAAGACAAAAATAAGCTGTGGATGAAAACTATATTTTCATGTTGTTAGTGAAGATTTTAATTCCTTCCTAAAATATTTCACTGAATTTCATTGCTAAGCTTAAAATTGAGACTTGTTTGCAAAATTTCTTATTTACTTTAGAACTGAGGAGAAGCCAAGAAAATGAAATGCTATATTAGCAACAGAACTATAATTTTTGCAGAGGATTTGTTTTCTATATTGTAGTATTTGTGTTATCATTTCTTTTATATTTTTCTATTGGCACGATTACGTAGTCAAACTTGAATGATAAAAGAAAATGTCCTCTTGGCACATTTTCATATCATTATTATAGTTATAACTATTTCTGAAAACATTTTAGAGAGAATATTTTTAGCTCCACTCAGTGCATAAGAAATTAAAATAAAAGAAACTGACATAAACATGTGATGTACTGAGAGTGTATTTTCCAGCTATCAAACAAAAACGTAATGTTATGAGTGGTGGAGGAGAGAGCTAAACGTTTTATATAAAGATAAATAAATAAAATAACATTTCAGTTCTCAATAAGCACTATTTCAAAATGTTAAAAGAAGTTATTTCTAGGTCAGAGGTGGATGCTCAGGAAAAATACCAATTAAGTACACATTATAACAGATTAAATGTATATTCTTGAGGTGGAAGCTCTTATTTGCCCCTTTTTTGTTCCAGTATTCTCAGGAAGGTAATAGAAATATCCTGCACCAAAGAAAAGAGAAAAATAAGACAGCCATAAGCACAGAGTCCAGAGCACAAGAAAATGGATTCAGAAAAAACGGAAGAATGGTAGTTTTTGGAAAGTAAATTCCCAGAAGATGTGTGTAGAGAATCCAGCAGGGAACGTAAAAACAAAATCTCTAGCAAAGACAGTGGAGAAAAATCTCTTGATCTACCACTTGATGTGGTTGATGATTCTGAGATCAGCCTTATAACTTTGAGAGATATATTAAAGAAAAGTAGAGAAAAGACATACACACATCCCCCCACACTTCTTTATCTCTCTTTCTTAAACTCAGTAAAAGAAAAGCCACATGAGAAATTTAATCACAATGCACCATGAAGCTTAGATGTAAAAGTATATTTGTTATTATTATAAAATAAATGGTACATTACTTAAAATTAGCGTACTGGCCAGGCATGGTGGCACATGCCTGTAATCCCAGTACTCAGAAGGCTGAGGCAAAAAGATTACTGAGAGTTTGAAGTCAACCTGGGCTATGAAGTGAGTTAAAGGCCAGCTTGAACTGCATAGTGAAACCCTGTCTCAAAAAGACAAAAATCAATAAATAATAAAATAAAATTAGGGTATAATTATAAGATATATTGAGGGCTTGGGGTATAGGGGTGTGTGTGATTGTGTGTGTGTGTGTGTGTGTGTGTGTGTGTGTGTGTTATGTTGCTTGTCTGGGAAAATAAAATGTTATTCAAAAATTAAATACCTATCTTCTATTGTCAGAAGGTAACATATAAACACAAAATGAAGAAATATCAAGCTACATCTAATCTCCAGGAAATGCATTCCTTTTCACTCCTAAAATATATTTAAAATGTCACCGCTTCTCTCAGACCCTGTTCTGAACCCTTATCATGTCTGAATCCTATAGGCTGACATTTGTATCCCCCCATAACTAATATTCTAAAATCCCAACAGGAGCGTGACGGCATTATGAGGAGGAGTCTTTGGGATGTGATTGGATGAGAGTGGGATTAGCGCCCTTGAAGAAGAGCCCACAGAAAGGGCGCCCAGAGGGCTGCCTGGGCCCTTACACTGTACCGGGACACAGTGGGAAGGGTCCACTCATCACCCAGAGCAGCCCTGGTCAATCACCAGATCTACTGGTGCCTTATACTTTCTATGAAGGATAGTTCACGATCATAACAGATATGTACATTCATTAGATAGGTTCATCCCCTCATTCTCCCTATCCCAACATATTACCTTTGTAAATTAAGACATATGGGGTGTTTGTGTATGTGCAAATGTATTCACATAAATTTATTTTTCATGTATTCATTTGTATAGGTTAATAGATAACATCTTATATCACAAATTCCATCACGTATTTTTTTCCTTTTTTTGTCTTTTTGAGACAAGGTCTCGCTATGCAGTTCAGGCTGCCCCTGAACTCAATGACAGGCGTGCGCCACCTTGCTGGCACCTTCCTTCTAAAGTATATGTTTTGGAGGTTGGGCGTGTGGCCCACACCTGGAATCCCAGCATTCCAGAGGCTGAGGTAGGAGGATCACAGTGAGTTTGAGGGCAGGCCAGGTGACATAAGCGAGTTCAGGGCAGGCTACATTACATAGTGAGACCCCATCTCAAAAAACAAAAGCAGCAATCACAACAAAAAAGCACACACACGAAAATAGGTATCTTGGGGACGGCTCCAATTCCACAGCTGTAGACTTTCACCATGACTGCCATGAGTGCGTAATATTACTTTATGAAGATGCATTTACAGCTTTGCATCTGATCCATCTAACGCATCTAGCTTCTTCGTGGCCTACACGCTGCCCTGGATGTCTTTGCACACCACCTCTGCATATTTGTCTGGTGAATATCCAGGAATGGAATCCACAGACGTGTTCATTTTTACATGGAGGCATAATGCCAGGTTCCTTCACAAGAGAGCAAAGCAAAGGAGATTTCCAACATGATAAAAATAAAATATTTGCTCTTTACCCATTTAAATAAAAATAATATTTTTTGTGATTTTAATATATATTTATTGTATAAGTAAGGATACATTTTATCATTTATGTCATTTTAAAATAATTTTTTTCATATTTGAGAGAGGATTTTTACCTAAACCTCTCTGCTTGTTCTCTGCTGTTGACACAGTTGAAATGACACTCATTGGAGTGTATCATATTGTTTTTCCATCATTTTATGATATTCCTTCACAAATTTTACTTTATATTTCAAATGTATCAATCATTTCTTAGACCCCCGAGTTTTTAGTGCGTTCATGTCTTTTGAGAGCTTGCAGACCTTCTACCAGATTCTATCACATCTATACATTTAAACTTTCTATTGTTTTGGAATTAATTTGAAGGTAGGAACTTGATTTCTTTATTCTTCTTGCTGATTTTAAGTCAGTGGGGACAATTTTAACTCACTCAAGAGTTCTATTATGTAAAGATATAAAATTACCTTTATGACACAGCAAATACTCACATACATTTGGATTTGTTTTTGAAACCTGATATGAAAAGTCTTTTACAAAATCTTGCTTTGTATGACAATTCAAGATAAAGTTAATGCATGAGTTCTAATTAGTAGAAATTTTTGTAATAAAGAAATATAAAGTCTGACATTTATATTGATTTATCCCAAAGTGCAGATTTGGCATTAATGACCAACCAGCAGGCTAGTGTTCATTGTCTACTGTTCCAGAGATGCTGCAGAGGGACTAATAAAATCAATGTGGTGAGACAGAGCATGTGATATGTGAGCTTTGCCTTGCAGGCTGAGGAGCCTGGATCAGTTTTGATCAACAACTTGGAGGAAGAAAAGGTAGATCAAATAGAGAACCATTGCTTTGAGTTCCTGGGCTCCTGACTGTGACCTTTCTTGGGGAAATTATGTGATTTTTCTGAGTTTTTGAGTTATTGTTAGCTAAATAAGAATAATAAAAATCTATTACCCTAATTTATGCAATGGCAATGCCTATCAAACGAATTAACCTATCTGTTATTGTAAACTATCATTCATAGTAAATATAAGTAGAGAGTTAAAATAAGAAGCCATTATGGAAGAAAATATGAAAAACTTCTGTTTTAGAGAGCTTTGCACAACTTTGTGAAATTATCCTATTTTTCCTTGCAATAATGAACATGTATGAAGGAAAATTTTACCTATTTTGTAATCCATCATCTTGACAAATTCTGAAATCAAGTCTTACTGGAACTGATTTGACTTCTCCTTATGTGACTCTTCACAACCACATACCCAAGTTTGAATTCTGTTAGAAACGTATTTGTGATTCCTTCTGAGGCTTCTCCCACATTGGTCCCTCTGGTTTTTTTCTCCTGGACATGCTCGTGGCAGCAGCTCTCATTATGCTGAATCCCAGAGGCTCAGATAGAAGAGAGAAAACAGTAACAACATGGAGGATCATGAAAAAGCTCCCTGTGGATGTGTGGGTTCTACCAGAGGCCATAAATTGCACTTAGTGTTATTAAGACTGGCCTCCCAGTGGATCTGCAAGAGCTTGCTTATGGACTGAAAATCATTTCAGGCACAGACCAGTCTGTGCATCATAATGGAGACATCAACTGGTGTCCAACACTCATTGTATCTGTCACAAACCAGCAGCCCTGTGCTAGGCAAGCACAGAAGTCATCTGGAGAGAAAGGTTGGTCTAACTCAAATCCACATTGCTTTGTACCGGATTCATGGGATGGGCTAACAGGATTGCTCATGAGTAGAACTACAAACTAAATGCATTTTTAGAAAATTTAAAGGGTTGATTGTACAAGCCACATACAGTTTTGTTTCAAAGAACAACGACAGGATTGTAAAAAGTGGGGTGATGTAGAATTGAAAGTCTTGTATTAGTCACATCTTAGTTTCTGAATTTACTGGATTTATGAACTTGAACAAGTACTGAAACCTCCTGGTACCTAAGTTCCCACTCTAGAAATGAAAGGAGAAAATCACACTTACTTTAGGTGCCTATTATAGTCACAAATACAATGTGTCTATGAGGAGGAATGAAAACATGTATAAATTATATAAAACTTAAGTTTATGGAATATTTTATATGAACATTCTAGTATTTGCAAACCCTGTTATATGGTATTTTAATATTTTATTTCAGTATTTCAGGTATGCCTTTTGACCAATTCTCTGTATTGAAACTATTATTTGCTTACAAATACTGATTTGGGTTATGATTTATTTAGTTCTGGAAGACCTACCATTTCAACAAACCAAAGGGTCTTTAAATCTATGGTAATTTCTAATAAGTGGATCAAATATTCAGGGTTGGATTAAAACCATAGCAAATATCTAAAAATGGATCAGAAGTCGAATGAAAACCAAATTATCAGTCCTATGGTGTCACATCAAACCACTAAACGAGAGTCACACTCAGCAAGTGATGAAGAGGGTAGCAGGATTACCAGGCTCCACACTGTCCTCAGCCACGTACTCGGACATTTCTCTCTGCTCCTCTATTTCTGCATGTCCCACTCTGGGCCTATCTCGTTGTCTTCAGCTTGAGTTTGTCACCCTCATGGGGATCAGCATATTTTTTAGTTCCCATTTAGGTTGATTAAGTTCTACTAAACCCTGTAATTTTCTTACCCAGCCAAAAGGCAAGAACTCCCCACAGTCCTTTCTAGGCAAATAGGCTGAATTAGTCTTATACCTGAGGTAGTCTTATAACCTTAATAATTATTTCATGCTGTTCTTCTACTTCTTTCCATATTTGCATATATGATAGGTACTTATCTAACTAAGCCTCTTCTGTGTATTAGTTGGAAAATTGCTATCTTCATGTATTTGCCTTTTTCTCCCTTCTTTTTCTTTCTTCTCCATTTTCCTCCTCAACTATAATTTCTGAGTGTTCTATGCTGTTATCATCACTCGTTTTACCTCTGTGTTCCTATAAATTTTATACCCTTAGACATACATCTAAATTTTACATATTTAAAGGTGTACTATGTATTTTTATTTATAAAACTTCACTGATCCTCTGCAGTAAAAAATGTAACAAGGTTTTATCCATAAAAATCCAAGCTTATTTTAGAGATTCAAAAACATTTAATAATAAGAACACATGACTTGCTGCTTGCACACAGGTACTAGAAAAATACAGATGTGAAAAATGTTGTGACAATAACTTTTTCAATGTAGGAAAAGAAATTCAATTTTCACTAGTTGTTAAAAAAATTACTTCAGTTTAAGTAATTGAATAATGAGATTCTGAAAGAAAACAATCTAGTTAGATCGAAGGTAATATTTCAAAATTGTCATTCCATTGGACAAGAAAGTACTAGACTCCTAATTAATGGGCATTCTTGTAAAAATAATCACGCAATATGGTAGAAGTTTTCTGTTGAATATAATAATTTCTCAACATGAAACTTTCATCTTTTTCTATAATAACCCTCTATCCAACTGGCAATTATATCTGTCCTATGTCTTTGGGAACATAAAATGCTATAAAACCATATTTCAAGACAATATTCCTAAAGACTCTGAGACCCAGGATGAGTAATAGGAAAAGAAAGAAATTGAATGGGACAAGTTTGGAAGGCGAAGTAGCATTCTAGAGATAATAAATGTGTTTAAAAAAGAAATGTCAGATAATAATCGAGTTCATTTTCCACAGAAGGTTACAAACACCTGGCAATTTCTAGTCATTCCTATGTAGTTTATCATGCAAATAGCCCTGTGTATATTGCTGCTACTGCTTATTCCTCTTTACATTCTAAATTATATAATGTAGAGTTTTTTCTCTATTTATAAAGGAAATTCAAGTCTAATTGTCTTGAATGTTTTATGGTCTCTATGCAAATATATTGCGTACCATTGTCTAGTTGAATAAATCAAGATACAGGGTTGTCAGGTGATATATACAAAGTCTGTTATTTTTCTCTAAGTAAAATAAATATTCATTGGTTGGTTGCTTGTATTAATTTTTATGCTAGCAATAAAATCCTAAAAATGTTTAAAAGTAAAATAATGCATATTCACTTCTGTGTTGGCCTATTTGGCTTGGAATGTAGAAATTAGCTATGAATCTGTGTTAAATTATGAAAAACAATCACAGAAACTGAAGTCAGAGATGGAAAGAAACAATGATGGCAAGATTATCATAGCTAACATATCAGAACACTAATGGAAAAGTTGTTATTGCCAGTTCCAGTGAAATTTAAAGTAGTTGCTATGTAATGAATATTCAGCATCTTTTGCATGTACTTTTGCTTCTATAAATCACATATTCTTAAAAGAGTATGTGATCAATCTAGTCTGGATACCAGGCCAAGTACAAAAGGAAAATCCCTCTGATATACAGACATATTATAAGGGAATTACAACATAGTATTCTGAAGAATCAGTACAAAAGGAAGAGCAGACAGTATAAAGATCCTTCTTGTACTTGAGATGACCCTTGCAGGGTGGATACCAGTGAGTTTCACACCTGCAAAAGCACAAGCGGAAATAGGAAGTTTGGCTGTGTGCATATGTCTACATGGCTGAAGCCATTATTATATGAGGCTGTGAGGGCTACTACTACATTATAGCATAATGTTTGAGTTTCTCATATGGGTAAAACTATATGATATTTAAACTGTGTATCTGATTTATTTCACTTAACATTGTGATCTGAAAATGCATCCAGGTTCCTACATATGATGCAAGGTTATCTATCTTTACGGTAGAAGAGAAGGGATTAAAAAAGAACTGAGATATATATGTACATGTACAAACTCCCCACAATGAATATAATCACCATATGCTATAAACATGTACTAATAAAAATACATGATAAAATAAACAATTTTAAAATATAATATTTGTGCAAATGTCCAAATTTAAATGAAGGAAAGACTGTTCTCCGAAAAATCTAGGACAGTGACGATCAGAGAGCAGTGTAAGGAGGAACATCAGTTTGAAAGCTGCAAATCATGAGACATGTATTTGTTTTAATATTTTTGTTATAAATTCATGGATAATATGATAAAAGAAGTTATAGAATTGATCCAGTGGACAACTTGAGTGGCATAGGCAGTTCAAGAACAACAATTTCCTCCCACTCCTACCAAAACGACTGTATGTATTTTGTAATTGGAAGTTGGACCCTGGTCGTTGCATGTGCTAAGCATCACTCCAGATGGTGATGCTATAAAAAATGAAGAGACTTTAAGAGTCATTGGGTAGATATGGAGTCTGGTTTGTTTTAGGCTACTCAGTTTTAGTGGTGAGGCAAATACTGCTTTCATCTTTTCTCACTGTCACTCAGTTCACCCACACTAATCTCGTCACACAGATGATGCACCTGCATCCAGAAGAGACCCTAGATTAGGCTCCTCAGAGTCCAGTGCAGGACCAACCAACTTCCGCATAAGTGAGCGGAAGGGTCTGGGCCGGCTCCTGGCAGGTACATCACGCTCTCCCTCCCAGCAGGGATCTGTTGATTGTTTATTACACTATTATATGCTTGCATAGGTGCACAGCAATAATAAAAGTACAGTATGTTTGGAAAATCGTATTTGGTAAGTCATTAATAGCCACTGAACTATGTATAAATGACAAGAACTGAATTGGGTTAGTAATTTACATTATATCACTTAATCTGCACGTGAGTTCTATGACAAGAGTATAATTGTGCTAATTTAAAAATCAGAATACTGATTCTCAAAGAGGTTAAATGACCATTTCTAAGGTTACAAATATAGGAAATGTAATTCCTAGGATTTTAAGAAAAAGGAAAATGTTCCTTTTATAACCAATTAGATAAAAGTTCAAGATAAGTTTACTATACAGTGACCTAAGCAAACCTACATTTACAGCTATAGAGAATAGAAACATTGGCCATTGAAGTTGTTTTTCGGTAACCGTATTATAAAATAATTGCTTGATTTGGAATGGGGGAGGAAGGACAGAGTAGCCTTAGCTGGCAGTAATAGCACGAGCAAAGAATAAATGTGGGGACACAGGAGACAAGAAATATTTAAGTTTATACATGTGGATGATAATCCCGGGGGACTGGAAATTCATATACATTACCAAGTTTCAGGGGTATAAATATTTAAGCCCTTTCTGATGATTCTTCTCAGAGAATAAAATCCCACCAAGTGTATCCAGATTGTTTTAAGTAGCATGTTCACAGGAAGCACTAAATTCCTTTTCGACTTACTGCTTTGTTGACACTCTCTCTCTCTCTCTCTCTCTCTCTCTCTCTCTCTCTCTCTCTCTCTCTATTTAGCTGTCTGTGTAGTAGCAGCGTTCAAACGTGGAATGTGCAGAGCCCTGGCACACCGGCTGTGCTCAAGTAGTGCTCTGTCCCGTGCTGCCAGGTCAGGGTTTGTGTGACAGGAAAAGCAGGACAGATAGCCATGTCCCTGTTCTGCTTCCTTCCTCCTGCTTTGCACAAACTGCTTTTCCCAGTTTGTTTGAATCCACATTCCTTTATAATCAATAAACATCTGCCACATACAGACTTGGTGGCAGTAGCATTAAAACTCTCTGGAGAGAGCATATCCAAATCCAGAAATGCATAAGCAAGTGGAGGCGAGTCACTAGGTCAGTGCCACTTCTCAACTCATTGCTGATGCTACCTTTGTTCCTTTTTCAGCCATGTTTATTACATGGATAATGCTGACTCAAGATTTTGCCTTAATCAGAATATGGAAGCGAAGGACATCACCTTGGCATTGAGATAAAGATGCCAATAGAACAAAAACTTTTTCTACTTCACTATCTCTGGCCTCGAAATCCCAGTGGCTTCATCTGATCACATACTAATCCCTAACAAGGAATATTTAGATAGATGTCTCAGGTGGAATTTTCCCCATCAGTGCTAAAATGCAGGTAGGCAACCAGAGCTTGTTGGATGATTTCATCTTACTGGGATTTTCTGACCACCCCTGGCTAGAAACACCACTCTTCATCATTTTTCTGGTGGCCTACATCTTTGCCCTACTTGGAAATATATCCATCGTCTTAGTTTCCTGCCTGGACCCCCAGCTCAATAGTCCCATGTATTTTTTTGTCTCTAATCTCTCCCTTCTAGACTTCTGCTACACCACCAGCACTGTTCCACAGATGCTCATCAACCTAAGGGGATCAGAAAAGACCATCAGCCATTGGGGTTGCATTGCGCAGCTCTACATTTTTCTGGCCTTAGGGTCCACTGAGTGTATACTTCTGGCCATCATGGCCTTTGACCGCTATGCTGCCATTTGCAAGCCCCTCCACTATCCAGTCATCATGAATCAGAAACGGTGTGTCCACATGGCTGCTGGAACCTGGGCCAGTGGTTTTGCAAACTCCCTTGTGCAGTGCACTCTCACAGTGGTGGCCCCGAGATGTGGGCACAGGGTGATAGACCATTTCTTCTGTGAAGTTCCTGCCCTTTTGAAACTAGCTTGTACTGACACCCATGTGAACGAAGCTGAGCTCAATGTCCTGGGGGCTCTGCTGCTACTGGTGCCCCTCACACTCATCCTGGGGACTTACGTTCTCATTGCTCAGGCCGTGATGAAAATTCGCTCTGCGGAGAGTCGCTGGAAGGCCTTCAACACCTGTGCATCTCATCTACTCGTAGTCTTCCTCTTCTATTTCACAGCCATCAGCATGTACGTCCAGCCTCCATCCAGTTATTCTCATGACAGGGGCAAGATCCTGGCTCTCTTCTATGGCATCGTTACACCCACCCTCAACCCCTTCATCTACACACTGAGGAACAAGGACGTGAAAGCTGCTCTGAGAAGGGCACTGACCAAGGAGTTTTGGGTCAGGGCAAGGTGAACTCTGAAAAGAAGACTTAGAGAGCAAGGATGGATACACCACACTCTCAAAGGAGGTGCTGGATGTGGAACAGAAGAGGGAAGTGTGTCCAGGATCACAAAGGGCACAGTGGAACAGGAATAGGGAGAAGTGTGGTGAAGTGAACAAGATACTTATCCATAGCCCTCCTGTCAGTAGGAGCATTCCAGGAATCTGGGGTGCCTGCAGTCATGGGTAGGGTTGAAGCTGAAGTTTAACTGGGTTCATTCACTGTGACCATAAGGTTGGCAGTTCCAGGCATAACAAAAAACTAGCATGATTTTTTTTTTGACATTTTCATGGATAGAAGAGTCATTCTTAGGTTGGACCTAGTGGAACATGCCTGTAATTCCAGCACTCAGGAGACTGAGGCAGCAAAATCACCATAAGTTCAAAGCCAGCCTGGGCTACATAGTGAAACTCTAACCCTAAAGAAAGAACAAAAGAAATTTCACTCTTACTATAGATCTTATCAACCTCATCACAGTGATCATACGATCTTTCTCTACCGTAAGTTAGGAGGTCTCTCTCTTTCTCCATCTCTCCCTCCAGTTACTGCCCTGGAGACTTAGCTCAGGGTCTATACTCAGCCTCACTTCTCTATTTAATGGAAGCACTTGCCAGCTTCACATTGGAATATCTGAATCAACAATGTAACTTTGGGCCTATTAGCAAGGGGGTGTTGAACACATGCATCGGTCTTCCAGGACAATAACTAAAAGGGCTTCTGAATGACTCGCCCCGTGGTGGTGAACCTATGGCACGTGTGCTGCAGCTGGCTGCTTGTTATCATTGAAAGCCATCACTAGACTAACAGGTGGTGCAACATACAGTGTGGGTGCACTGCACACTGGCATGATTCATGTCCAGATGGGCCAGAATGGAATGGTGTGAGACTTCAACATGCTACTCAGCATAGTATGCAATATAAAATGTATGAATCGTTGATTTCTATATTTTTCTGTGTAATACACTGGTTTGGGGCTGCAGTTGGCCATATGATGAGTGAGATCATGAATAAAGTGGGATTCTTTTATCTGCTTTACAATACCAAATTTTACCCAGCCCATTGTATCTTGTTCTCTAACCCTAAATACTAATTAATCTAGTATCAGTGGAGGAAATGATAAAAATATTTAGAGGAAAAAGATTTTTAGAAAGTTGGAAAATATTTAACATAAATTAATACATCAATATATTAAGTTGTTATTGAATTCATTTAGAAATGATCCCACCTTTTAGAAAAATATGCCACTACTATCCTGACTCATCTTTAATCAGTATATACTACTTCAGCCATCTCTTAACATTCAATGTCTAGTTACAGTCACCTTTGAAGGCTTCTGTTAGGCACCAGGGTGAAATTAAGAGCCAACCAGGTCAAAATCATAAAGATAGAACTAAAGAAAATTAATGCAGTAAAAACTTGGAGATACAGTTTTAAGAGTTTATTGTTTGTCACAAATCTCCACCAAGTGCACACTGCACATGCAGCGGGGTTGGTGGGGAGGAGGCGTCTGCCATGCAGACAGACTGGTGGAGCAGCAAGGGCAGATCAGGCTTTGCACAGAAAATCTTAAGTGGGAAATTCTGACCAAAGACACCTAGGTTACTTGGGATTTTTAAAAATCATCCTATAGTTTTTTATTGATTATATTTAGGGGTTGTCACATGTACACTTTTTAAAAATTTTATTCATACAGAAAAATGTGTTTTGTTTTGCATATTTATGCATGTGTTTAACACACTTCAACTGCTTTCACTCCCCACTCCTGCTCTTCACGTGATTCTTTTCCCATTCATTAAGTCTGCTTTCTACTCTAATGCCATTTTCCTTGTTTTCAATAGGTAATCATGTTTTGTATTCTACTTATGAGAGAAAATATGCAATATTTGACTGAGTCTGACTTAGTTCATTCAACATGATGGTCCCTTGTTACATCCATTATCCTACAAATGACATAATTTTAGTCTTCTTTATGGCCGAAAACTTATTCCAAGCACCTAGGACATTTCCATGGCTCAGCAATTGTAAAATGAACTATTATAAAAATTGTTGTGCAGTATACAACTCTAGTATGTGACTTAAATCCATTAGGAGTATATCAAGAACTCCAGCAGCTGGATTAAATGGCAGCTGTACTTTTATTTCTCGAGGAACCTTCATACAGATTTCCATAGTGGTTGTATTAATTTATATTCTCTCCAACATGCTAGAAGTGTCCCTTTCTTCTACATCTTTGTCAGTGTGTGTTCTTTTTTAATAATTCATGATAATTATTCAGTGTGACTAGATACCATCTCAATATAGTTTATCATTTGCATTTCCTTAATGGCTAAAGATATAAAACATATTTTTACAATTTTCTGCCTTTTGCACTTATTTTACCAAGTGTCTTTTTAATTTATATGCCTATTTATTTATTTTTTGTGTTTTTTAAAAATTCTTTATGTAGTCTAGATATTCATCTTCTGTTCAAAGAGTAGCTAGAAAAAGTTTTCTCCCATTCTGTAGGCTATGTCTTAACTGTTTCATTTGCTATGCAGAGGTATTTAATTTGATGTATATTTGTTTGTTGATCTTGTTATTGTCTCCAGTCCTATTGGTACTCCAATCAAGAGGACTCTTCCTATGCCTATGGCTTTAAGTGTTTCCCCATGTTTTATTCAGCTTCAGAGAGTAACAGGAACAGCAGGTGTCATAAGATAGTTTCCTTTACCGCTTGACTGGGTGCGTTACTCCTACTGCCATATGGAAATTATGAGAATACTACTGGAAGGAAAATGGTACAAGAATATATTCTTTTTAAAACTCTGTTCTTTTGAAACTTCCTAGCTCTGTAACTGCTTCATGGCTTTGTAATTACTTTCTTAACCCCTGTAACCACGAGAGCATAACCAAACATGCAGGATGCCTGATTGTACCATCATACTAAGCTTCATGAACTGTTGATCATTAATCTACCCATGTACCCAGTGATCTGAACCTGCTAGCTAATCAGAAGAACTTCCAGGCTGTTCTGTGTTACCTTTGCAGCTCCTTTGTATCTCCCGCTTGTACATCATATACAAGCCTTAGGTCACTGAAGATCACAGCCTGATATTTTGGGATTGATCCTGATCAGTGTCCATCAGTGTAAATAAATCTGCCTCCAAACCATGTTATTTCGGTGCTTCTACTTGCTATTGCACTATGTTGATTTCAAAATCTTGACTGATAGACGTTTTGTTTTATATCTTTTTGCTGTAAACTGACTCACAAATAGATATTAGCCAAAAGTGCTCAGGCTAAATAAAGTGAATGTGGTAGGAACTTGACTCATTCCTGAAAAGGAAGTGAAATACTGTATTCATCCTAAATGTAGCAGAGTTTTCTACAAACTGTGTCTGTCATGGGATAATACTTTGTTATTTGTGATTGAACACTAATTAAATGTGCATACATATGTATGCACACTTGAAAGTGATTTAAATTTTTTGTTAAGCGCACACGGAATTTGAAGCTTAAACTTGTAGCCCTGTTTCCAGTGAAGAAACCTCAATAATAAACAGCTGCAGGGGTCAGTTACTTGTCAGCCTGAGTGGGAATGCCCAGCTGAATTGAGTCAGCATGATTCTGGGTGTGGAAGACCCACAGAAGATGGACTGTTGTCAGAAAGGCATAAAAGGGGAACAAGAGGGGTGGATTTCATGCTGATTTCCCTTGGAAGAGTTCTGCTGAAGCTGATTTTCTTTCTTTGGCGAATTTGGTCCTCGCCATTGCTGAGGATGGATGCTGTTCTTTTCAGAGGAGCTCCAGCCTTTGCTTCCATGTTGGGTATTCTCTCCTAACTTTCAGCTGTTCAGCCTTTTAGAACCAACACTTCAATGCCCAGCACTGCCTCTTGGGCTTTTACATTGCAGATTTCTCAACTTCCTAACACAGACTTACTGAGAACATTGCAATGGGCTGTAGGCCTTCAGCTGGGTTCTTTAAATTTCCAGCATACTGACAGATATCTTGTACTCTTCTAAATTTGTTTCTGTGGGTAGAGATTGTCAGCTAATCTTGTAAATTTCTAAGTCCTGCACTAAATCTGACTTAGAGCATGAGTCTTTTGAGGAGCCTACCCCCAGCAGTGCAAACTCTTGTAAGCACTGATTATAACATCAGATTAATTCTAAATTCATATAGTTCTATTTTCTATTTGATGTTTTATAAAACCATGAATAATTAATCATTACAAATACATAACACAAGTTCTATATCATTCTCACTATTTTATTTTTTTATTTTTATTTTTTTATTTTAAAAGTAAAAGAACAAAAACACTAACAAACATACACACAGTAGCACAAGAACAGTACAAAAACTGAACTACAGGTGGCAGGGCATCAACAATGGTTGTTGTATTACACGTTGGTAGCTTCAAAGTGTATACTCAGGACAATACAAATAGACATACAAGGTTGATCAAACAACTAATCACCAATTGCTTCCCACATCAATATGACATGACACAACAATGCAACCATGTCAGCCATCCCTCTCATACATACATACCTACTCAGCTATCCTCCTCTTCCTCCTCTCCTTCCATCCGATTGCTCTCTACTCTTGAGCAGTCTCCCTTCATACCTCCCAATCTATATTCTTACCTCCAGGTTCCTACACTAATGATACTATACGCTGTTTACACATGCACATCTGGTTTATCTCACTTATGAGCATGGTCTTTAATTGTGACCATTTGCCTATAAAAGCCCCTAGATTGTCTTTCTTTATAGCTGAATAATATTCCATTGTGTAAAAATGCCACAGTTTTTTAATCCAGTCCTCTGTGGATGGACATCTGGGTTGTTTCCATGATTTAGCTATTACAAATTGTGCTGCTATAAACATGGGTGCACATATATCACAGCGATATGCTGTTTTCAGATCTTCTGGGAAAATCCCCAGAAGGGGGATAGCTGGGTTGAGTGGGACCTCCATACCTAGTTTGCTGAGGAATCTCCAAACCGATCTCCACAGTGGTTTCACCAGTCTGCATTCCCACCAACAGTGCAGAAGAGTTCCTATTTCTCCACAGCCTCGCCAGCATTTGTTATTGGATGATTTCTTGATACTGGCCAGTCTTACTGGGTTGAGATGAAGTCTCAATGTTGTTTTTATTTGCATTTCTCGAATGACTAAAGATGTAGAACATTTTCTCATATATTTATTTGTCATTTGCATTCTTTATCTGAGAAGTGTGCAATCATCTCAGATACCCATTTCTGGATTGGGTCTTAGAATTTGGACAGGTTCATGTTTTTTAATTCTTTGTATGTTCTAGATAGAAGGCTTTTGTCCGAGGGACAGCCAGTTAGGATTTTTTCCCAATCTGTAGGTTTCCTTTGTACTCTGCTGGTGATTTCTTTAGATGTACAAAAACTTTTCAGTAAGATGAGGTCCCAGTTGTTGGTTCTTTGAAGTATTTCCTGTGTGGTTTGGTTTTTGTTCATGAACTCCCGCCTACCCCTATGTCTTCAAGATTTTTACCTACTTTCTCTTTGAGTAGATTGAATATTTCTGTTTTAATATTGAGATCTGTGATCCATTCTGACTTGAGTTTTGTGCATGGTGATAGACTTGGGTCTCTTTTCAGTCTTTGGCAGGTGGCAAGCCAATGTTTTTAGCACCATTTATTAAAGAGGCTATCGTTCTTCCAGTGTGTTTGTTTGGCCCCTTTATCAAAGATCAGGTGGCTGAGTTTGTTTATGGTTGTGTCTGTGTCTTCCAGTCTGTTTAACTGATCCTCTGGTCTGCTATTTAGTAAGTACCAGGTGGATTTTATTACAGTAGCTTTGTAGTATAATTTCAGGTCAGAGATTGTGATTCTACCTGACTTGTCTTTGTTGGCCAGGATTGCTTTTACTATTCTGGGTCTCTTCTGGTTCCAGATGAATTTAAGGAATGTTTTCTCTAGATCCTTGAGATATGCTAATGGTAGTTTAATAGGAATTGAATTGAATCTGTACAATTTTGGTAGTAGAGTCATTTTCACAATGTTTGTTCTTCCTAACCATGAGCAAGAAATGTTTTTCCACTTATTGAAATCTTCTTTGACCTCGTTTGTCAGAGTATCATAGATTTCACTGCAGATCATTTACTTCTTTTGTTAGATTTATTCCTAAATATTTCAATATCTTGGATGCTATTGTGAAAGGTATGGTTTCCTTTATTTCTTTCTCAGCTCAGTGCATGGCTTTTTAACTCCCGATGCCTCTATAACTCCAGGTCACATGGAGAGGGGTTAGCTGTTCCATTAGTAAGCATCCCTGTGGTCTTTAATCTTGTTCCTGGTGGTGTATGTTAGCACTCTGGTACACAGAAGGAATGGGAGGGAAAGAAAAAAAAAAGGGAAAAGAGAAGAAAAAAGAGGAGAAAGAAAAAAGGAAAGAAAAACCAAAAAATGAAAGCTGATCATCACTAGAAAGGAAACAGTTTGTATCCACAGAATTTATGCTGTAGTCTCTTCTGTTTGGAGGAAGGCAGAAGAGGCAATGGACCTTGTATCTCAAGTCTATCCTGTCTGGCTTCATTTAGACACATTATTTTATTTTATTATTTTTTTATTTTAAAGAGAGTAGTACAAGAAAAAAGTAACAATTGCAGCATATCAACATCACAGATATAAACAAAACAGAGCAAGAATATTAAAAGTGATACAGGGTTTCAAGACAAAATAGTATGAACTAACAGTGGTTGTTATATTATGTATTGTAATCTTCAGCTACATTGCTGATGTTACCAGATGGAAGAATGGAAGATTGTTCAAGCCATTAAAGAGAATAAAAAATATTATTAAGTAAAACATTAGAGATAATACAGAGTTTCACTAGACAAGATTGTAGGAATTCACCAGTGCTTGTTTCATTGCATATTGTTGTCTTCAAATCAGTTGCTCAGAGTACAAGATATAGGTGTGTAAAATTGGACAAAATATAAAAAATTTTCAGCATTAACTTTTCCTTTCAATATACCATCAAACATCAGCAGTACAGTTATCCCAGGTGTGTTTGTGTATGTGTGTCTATATATATATATATATATATATATATATATAATTTTTTGCCTTCTTTCTACTTTTTTCTTGTCCTTATTTCAGTTGTTCCTTCCTTTGAAAAATTTCTTGCCCTTTCATATCATCTATAGTACATTTCGAGTTTTACTTACTCTTTCAGGTTCCTACATCAGGGATACAATATGATGTTTATTCATGTGGGCCCAATTAGTTTCACTTATGAGTATAGTCTCTAGTTGCATCTGTTTACCTACAAAAGCTCTGAGTTCACATTTTTTATAGCTGAGTAATACTCCAATGTATAAAAATGCCACATTTTTGTATCCATTCCTAAGTTGATGGGCATTTGGGTTGTTTTCAATATTTAGCTATAACAAGTTGTGCTGCTATAAACATGGGTACACATATGTCACTGTGGTATGATTATTTTAATTCTTCTGGGAAAATACTGAGAAGAGGATTAGCTGAACTAAGTGGGACTTCTAATCCTAGATTTGTGAGGAGTCTCCAAACTGATTTCCACAGTGGTTTCCCAAATGTACTCTCCCACCAGCAGTAGAGAAGTGTCTTTTTCCCCACAGCCTCTCCAGCATTTGTTTTTGGTTTATTTCTTGATGATAGCCATTCTTTTCGTGGTGAGAAGGAATCTTAGTGTTGTTTTAATCTGCATTTCTCAAATAACTAATGATGTTACACATTTTTGCATGTATTTATTTGCCATTTGTATTTCTTCATCTGAGAAATGGTCATCCCAGATGCCCATTTTTGGACTGGGTGTTTGAATTTTTGGTGCCTGCTTTCTTTAATGCTTTACATATTCTAGATAGATGTCCTTTGTTTGAGGGGCAGTTGGCTAAAATATTTTCCTAATTTGTGGGTTTTCTTTTTAATCTATTGATGATTTCTTTTAATGTGCAAAAACTTTTCAATAAGATGAGATTCCAGTTGTTGATTCTTTGAAGTATTTCCCATGAAGTTTGGTTTTTGTCCACGAACTCTCTGCCTACCCGATGTCTTTAAGATTTTTACCTACTTTCTTGTCCAGTATATTTAGTATTTCTGTTTTAATATTTAGATCTTTGATCCATTTTGACTTTAGACATGGGTCTAGGTTTAGTCTTTGTCATGTGGAAAGCTGGTTTTCCCATCACCATTTATGAAAGAGGCATCTCTCTTCCAGTAAACTTCTTTGACCCCTTTGTCAAAGATAAGGTGGCTGCGTGTGTTAGAAGGTGCATTTCATCTTCTAATCTGTTCCACTGATCTTCAGGTCTGTTTTTTTGCCGATACCATGTGGATTTTATTGCAGTAGCTTTGTAGTATAATTTCAAGCCAGGGATTGTGATGCCTCCTGCCTTTCCCTTTTTTCCCAAGATTGCTTTTGCTAATCTGAGCTTCTTTTGGATCCAGTGAATTTTAGGAATGTTTTCTCTAAATCTGTGAGGGGTTCTAATGGCGTTTTAATTGGGGTGGCATTGAATTTGTACAACAATTTTGGGAGTATGGCCATTTTCACAATGTTGGCTCTTCCTATCCATGAACAAGGAATGTCTTTCCATTTTCTGATATCCTCTTCAATCCCTTTTTTCAGAATACTGTAATCTTCACTGTATACATCTACTTCTTTTGTTAGATTGCTTCCTGAATATTTCATCTTTTTTGATGTTATTGTGAAAGGATTGGTTCCCTTAATTTCTATCTCAGTCTGCTTGTTTGTTTTTGTACAGTAATGCTATTGACTTTTGAGCGTTGACTTTGTATCCAGCTATGCTACTGAATTTGTTTATTAAATCTATAAGCCCTTTTGTGGAGTTTTGGGGGTCTTCCATGGAGAATATCATGTCATCAAAAATAATGATAATTTGTCTTCTTCCTTTTCTATCCTTATTGCTTTTATTTCTCTCTCTTGTCTAATTGCTCTAGCTCATATTTCCAGAGGTATATTGAATAGCAGTGGTGACAGTGGACGTCCTTGTTTTGTTCCTGATTTTAAAGTGAAAACTTTAATTTTTGCCCATTTAGTATGATGTTGACTGTTGGTTTGTCATAGATGGTGTTGATCAGATTGAGGTAAAGACCATCTATTCCTACTTTATGTAGGGTTTTTATCATGAATGTGTGCTGGACTTTATTGAAGGCTTTTTCAGCATTGATGGAGATGGTCTTGTGATTTTTGTCTTTGACTCTATTGATATTACATTAATTGGTTTGCATACTGAACCATCCCTGCATTTCTGAGATGAATCCCAGCTGGTAATGTTATATAACATTCTTGACACATATTGTTATATTCTGTTCGCTAGTATTTTTTTAGAATGTTTGCATCTATATTCATTAAGGAGATTGTCCTGTAGGTCACATTTTTGGGTGTCTTTCTAGTTTTTGTATCAGGATAAGCCTTGTCTCCAGAAATGAGTTTGGGAGAATTCCTTCCCTTCAATTTCATTAAAGAGTTTGATAAGAATTGTTGTTAAACCTTCTCTAAATTTCTTGTAGAATTCAGCTGTGAGTCCATCAAGACCTGGGCTTTTCTTCATGGGCAAGTTTTTTTTATTACATTCTCAATTTTCCTGGCTAATATTAAGATATTCAGGATTTTTATCTCTTCTCTTTTCTGCATTGGTACTTCATATGCATCTAGAAATTGGTCCATTTCCTCTGTGTTTTCCATCTTATGAGAGTAAAGATTTTCAAAGTAGGTGTTGATGACCTGAATTTCTACAGGATCTGTAGTGATTTTACCCCTTTCATTCCTTATTGTATGTATTTCAATTTTTCTGTCCTTTTTTGATAAGGTTGCCTACGGGTTTATCTATTTCATTTATTTTTTTAAAGAACCAACTCTTTGATTCATTACTTCTATGTATCTTCTTTAGTCTCCATTGCATTAATTTCTGCTCTGAACTTTATAATTTCCTGTCTTTTTTGTGCTTTGGGTTTGATTTGCTCTTTTTTTCTAGAAATTTGAGGTGTAGTATAAGATTATTCATTTGTGTTCATGCTCTTTACCTGTGGTAAGAATTTCCTGCTACAAATTTCCCTCTGAGAACTGCTTTCTGTGCATCCCACAGGATCCTGTAAATTGTACCTGCAATTTCATTTCATTGTAAATATTGTTGAAATTCTAGTTTAATTTCATCTGTGACCCACTGATTGTTCAGGAGGGTGTTATTGTATTTCCAACTGTTTATGGAGTTTTGTGATTTCTTTTGTCACTAATTTCCAATTTCATTGCACTATGGTCTGATAGTATGCATAGGATAATTTCAATTCTTTTGCATTTCCTTAACATGTTCTGTGTGCTAGTATACGGTCTATTTTAGACATTCTCCAATGTGCAGCTGAGAAGAATGTGTATTCTGATGCTGTTGGGTGGAACGCTGTAAAGTTGTACTAAGTCCATTTGTTCACAAGTTTTGTTAAGTTCTGTTATTTCTTTGCTGACTTTTTGTCTAGTCGATCTATCCCTTTGTGACAATGGGGTGTTAAATGCTCCTGTTATGATTGTGTTGGTGTTTATTTCATTTTTCATGTCTGTTAAAATTTGTCTTATATAGTTGGGTGTTCCTGTATTTGGTTCATAGATGTTTATGATTGAAGTTTTCCTCCTGAAGCTTTCCCCTCACAAGTATGTAGTGACCTTCTTCATTTCTTTTGAGTGTTCTTGGTTTGAAGTTCACATTGTCTGCAAACAGAATAGCTACACCTGCTTTGTGCTGGGCTCCTGTCACATGGAGTATTGTTTCCTGTCCTTTGATTTTCAGTCTATGATTTTTCTTTTGACTTAAATGTGTTTCTTGTATACAGCATATAGTTAAATCTTATTTCTTGATGTACTCTGCCAGTGTCTTTCTCTTGATTGGTGCATTGAGACTGTTTACATTGATGGTTATAACTGATATGTACTGGCTTATCTTTGTAATGTTATTTTCCTGCTGTTGTTTCTACCATTTTCCCTCTGTTTAATTGCTTGCTCTGCTTGGTGGTTCCTTTCTGTTATTTTTCTTGTGGTTCTGGTCTTTTTTTTTTATCTCTTTCTAGACTATCTTTGTAGGAATGGTTTGGCACTCATGAATTTCTTCAGGTTTCTTTATCTGGATATATTTTATTTTCCCCTAGAATTCCATATATATTATATTTATTTAAATATTTTGAAATTTGAAGGGTAGTTTTGCCAGTACATCAATCTTGTTTGGAAGTTGTTTCTACTTGAGGTCCTGAAATACTTCACTCCAAGCTCTTCTTGATTAGATGTTTTGTGTTGAGAAAGCTGCCATAATTCTGAAAGGCTTCCCTTTATAGGTGATCTATTTCTTTTCTCCAACAGGTCTTAATATTCTGATCTGTTGTTGAGTTTCAAGGCTCTTGATCAACATATGCGTGGGTGTAGATTTATTTTGGTTACAGTTAAGTAGAGTTCTTTATGCTTTCCTCATCTGTATGTCTGATTATTTTTCTATTGCTGGGAAGTTTTCTGCTATCACTTCTACAAATAATCTTCTTATGTGATTTGTGTTGACACCTGCTGTTTCATTAGTAGCCATTAATGTTACATTGTTTTTCTTTGTTTCATCTTGCAGTTGTTGAATTGTTATTTCCTTGTTTCTTATTTTTTTAGGAGAGCCCTCCTTGCACAGTCTTTAGTGGGAATACTGTCTTCAGGGTTGGAAAGTCTACCTTCAGCTTCATTCCGGAAGCTCTGCCCTCACGTGATGGGATGTTTAATTTCCTGGTTACCTGAATCTGTTTCATGCATTCTACCTGTTTTCTACATTGTTCATTCGAGGTTTCCATGAGTCTTTCATACTCCTCTGTTTTCCTATGAGCTTTTTCTTAGGGTATGCGGAACAGTTCTTTCATGATTTTTGTCATTTCTATTTTCACCTGAGAGATTATTTCTGACCCGATGTCTTCTATGGCCTGATGGAGTTGTTTCTTTACTCCAGCCGCTATCATTTGAGAAACTTCAGGGAAGGAGGCCTGGGGGAAGCTCACTGGGCTTCCTGAAGATGTCTGGGGTTCAGCCCAGTTCCCATTGGTTTGCTCGGGGTGCAGGGAGTAGTTACTGAGGCCCTAGAACATTCTCAGGGCTTTCCTTGCCTTGCACATTGGTCGGGGAGGCATGGGGGTGGCTCACTGGAGTTCCTGAAGGTGTCCAGGGTGCAGTCCAGTGCTTGCAGGCATGTTAGGGGTAAAGGTAGACATGTTATTTTTGTATAAACTTTTTTTTCTTCTCCTCCCTCTCCTTCTCATCTTCCTCCGCCTCTTTCTCCTCCTCTTCCTTTGTCTTCTTTGACTTCAAGCATGGCAAGCAGTCTAGTGACCCACCTGAAGGCAAGTGGGGTGACTGGCTGTTTTATTAAGTCCTTGATCTATGTTTGGCTTGATCTATTAGTCCCTTACGTCACATTGATTTTATTTTTATTATTTTATTTTAAATATAAAAGATTGAAAGCATATTAACAAACACATAGACATAAACAAAACAACATAAAAACAAAAACAATACAGAATTTCAGAAAAGGTGTTACACAATTAACAATGGCTGTTGTGTTACATGTTTTTATTTTTGAGTTGGTCAGTCAGCTAAACAAATATAGGAATTTAAGATTGATCAAACAATTAAGCATAACTGTTCCTTTCAATGAAGCAATAGAAGTTACTGGTACAACTATGTTAGCTATCCTGTGTATACTTATATACATATTTTTCCCTCCTTTTTTCTTCCTTCATTTCTTCCTTCCTTCCTTTCTTCATTTTTTCTTTCTTTCTTTCTTTCTTTCTTTTTCTTTCTTTCTTTCTTTCTTTCTTCCTTCCTTTCTTTCTTTCTTTCCTTCTTTCTTTTCCTTCCCCTCATCAAAGTTGTTCTTGCCTTCTGAGGTGTATTTTTCCTTTCATAATATATATTGTACCTTTTATATTTCATTTACTGTTTCAGGTTCTTACACTAGTGAGGCAATACAGTGTTTACACAAGGAAGTCTGATTTAGTTCACTTATGAGTATGGTCTCTAGTTGTATCTATTTACCTCTAAAATTCTCTAGTTTATCTTTCTTTATAGTTGAGTAATACTCCATTATATAAAAATACCATACCTTTTTTTTCCACTTCTCAGTTGATGGACATTTGGGTTTTACTTCTATAATTTAGCTATTAGAAATTGCACTACTATAAACATAGGTGCACATATATCACTGTGATATGAGGTTTTTCTTAATTCATCTGGAAAAATATGTAGGAGGGGAATAGCTGGGTTGAATGTGTCCCCTAATCCTAGTTTACTGGAGCATTTCCAGATGCATCTTCACAGTGGTTTCACCAGTCTAATCTCCCAGCAACTGTAGAGAAGTGTACTTTTTCCCCACAGCCTTGCCAGCATTTGATATCGGTTGATTTCTTGATAACCAATCTTTCTGTGGTGAGAGAGAATCTCAGTGTTGTTTTATTTTGCATTTTTTGAATGATTAAGGATGTTGAACATTTTTTCATGTATTTATTTGCCATTTGTATTTCTATATCTGAGGAGTGTATATTCATCTCACATGCCCATTTTTGGATTGGATCTTTGAACTTTGGGGGTTTGAATTTTTTTTTTTATTCTTTATATTTCTAGGTATAAGTCCTTTGTCTAAGGGATACTTGCTTAACATTTTTCCCAAATTGGCCCCACACTACAGCAGTGTTATTAGTTATTTGGTTTTTCCTGTCTATTAAGGTTTGTCTTACACAGGTGAATGCTCCTATTTTTGGTGCACAGATATTTATGATTGTTATCTCTTCCTCTAACAAGTGTGTGGTGACCTTCTTTATCACTTT
Source organism: Dinomys branickii (assembly GCA_004027595.1). Classification (NCBI taxonomy): domain Eukaryota; kingdom Metazoa; phylum Chordata; class Mammalia; order Rodentia; family Dinomyidae; genus Dinomys; species Dinomys branickii. The sequence continues at coordinate 30,474 of PVLD010017240.1, forward strand.
CAATAATTCTTGGTTTTAAGTTCACTTTATTTGCAAACAGAATAGGTACCCCTGCTTTTTCTTGGGCTTCTATCACATGAAGTATTATTTTTCATCCTTTGACTTAAAGTCTATGAATTTCCTCTTGAGAGACATATGTTTCTTGTATACAGCATATTGTTGGCTTTTGTTTCTTGATCCACTCTGGCAGTCTGTTTCTTTTGATTGATGAATTGAGGCCATTTACATTAATCAACAACTGAAATATGTTGGCTTAGCTTTGTCATGTTATTTACCTGTTGCTGGTTCCTACTTTTACTCTCTGTTTAATTGCTTGTTTTACTAGGTGGTTCCTTTGTATTGTTGTTTGTGAAGTTGTGGTCATTTTTATTTCTTTCTAGAATATATTTAGTAACCTTTGTAGGGTTGGTTTGGTGCTTATGAAGTTCTTCAGTATGTCTTTATCATGGAAGTATGTTTTCTCCCTTAAATTTGAAGGATAGTTTTGCAGGATACATCAGTCTGGGTTGGAAATTATTTTGTTTTAGAACCTAGAAAACTGTACTCCAAACTCTTCTTGATTTAATGGTTTGTGTTGAGAAATCTATCATAATTTTGATGGGCTTTCCTTTATAAGTGGTCTGTTTCTTTTCTCTAAGAGATTTTAATAATCTGTTCTTTTACTGTGTTTCTGGGATATTGGCTTGTCTCAGTTACTTTTCCTTAATTGCTGGGACAAGATGTCCAATACCCAACCTTAAGGAAGGAAAGGTTTTTTATCTTACAGTTTGTGGAGGTTTCACAAACTGGACACCCAGTCCATACTTGGTTGGCTCCAAGACAGAGTCTACTTGGCAGAGGTCTACTCTTCACAGTGGTGGAAAACAGCAAAAGCAGCAAAAATAAAAAGGGAGGAGTGGCAGCAAGCAGCCTCTTTCTGTCTCTTACATATGCAAACTATCTGCCCCAGGGCGGGTATAGTGCTCACACCAATGAATCAATCATAAACTCTGAAAGCCTCACCCATGACTGCATATAACTTTGGGGGGACACCCAGACACGAACCATAACATGGTTATTATATCTGGGCATAGTTTTATTTTGGTTACTACTAGTTGGAGTTCTGTATGTTCCCTTACCTGTAGGTCAGATTCTTTTACCATGCTTGGGAAATGTTCTATTACTTCTGCAAATTTCCTTTTTATGTCATTTTTGTTGATTCCTACTGTTTGTGGGTACCTATTAGTTTTACATTGTTTCTTTTTGCATTGAGTTTTTGCTGTTGAACAGATATTTCCTGTTTCCTTATTATTTTAAAGAGATCTTTTATTTTGTGATCGTTAGCATCAGTGCTGTGTTCAAGGTCTGAAAGTCTATCTTCAGCTTCATTCAGTTGATTTTGCCAGCATTTGATGGAAGTTTTGATTTCTTGGATATCTCTTTGAATCTGTTTCATGTATTCTAGTTCTTGCTTGTATTATTTATTTAATGTTTCCATCATTTTTGTGTGCTCATCTTTTTTAATATATGTCTTCTTTAGATGTGCTGAGCATTTCTTTTATTATTATTGTCATTTCATTTTTTACCTGAGAGATTATTTCTGATCTGATTTCTTCTATGGCCTGTGGAGTTTTTCTTTACTTCAGTTGTGAACATTTCAGAGATTTCAGGTGTGTAACTCCCAAGTAGTCCTATGTTGATGTGTCCTGGACTTGTATGTGTGGTTGAGCTCTGAAATTGCATTTTGCTCCTTCATCTTGTCATTATTCATGTCAGAGATGAAGCACTGAGCCTCACCCTTCATGGGCAGTTCACCAAACATTTCTAGGTCCCCAGTTTTCCTGGTAGTCAGACTTACCCTAAGATGGTGATGGGTGGTAGGCCACTGGGTCCAGGATCCCCAGGCAGTTGGTGGAGTGCATGGTTGAGACTATAACCACACTGGTGGCTGAATGCTGGCTTTCAGGAACAGGTTCTCCAGTTGATGGAAAGAATGTAGGTGTCAGCTGTGGAACATGATGGTGGTTCAGGCAACTGTGAAACATAGACTGCCACTCCAAGGTCCAGAGGCATCTGGTCAAGGTTGCATGGGTCTCTGCCACAAACCAAGATTGCGGCAGAACATGTCAGATTGATTTTAGTTTCAGGGTGTATGTCCAGCCCCTCATTCCAATTATTTGTGTTTTAGTAGAATATCTCCGAGTAACTCTGAATGAGGCACCTCTTCTATTCTGTCATGTTTTCTCCTTTAGTCTAATAATGGTGTTTGGTCTTATTACTTGGTTCATGCATACTTGGTTCTTTGGGATTGTCTCCTTCAGAGTATATGCCTACCCAAGACAAGAATTCTTGCCATCTATTGGGGGCCTTTAGATAGAAAATATGTGCAGCATCTTTGATGGCCAGTCACAGTTATGACTCCTTTAGCAGGGCTTACTGAGAATGGTCATCACTCTCTGCTCTCTCACAGCAGCTAAGCTTACACTTTCAGAGGTACGAACATTATTGACAGTTAAGTTAGGTAGAAACATTATAGGCAGTCCATTACAGCTAGGCCTTTGGGAGAGATAGGTCAGAAGATGAGAATGCTTTACAACTGTGACTAGAGACACATCTGTTGAAGGCCAGGGCTCAAGATGAAGAGGGAATGATAAGACTTACAGGACTCTCAAAAGGGTAAGCAATATGGAATAATTGGTATAACTTGGCCCAATAAAGTCTAGCTAGACATTAGCCAGTGAGTCAGTTGGGTGACCAGAACCTCCTGACACATTTCCTCTAAGAAAGGCCCTAGTTTTTCCTACATACTGTTGCTACGTGACTTGTATCCCCACTGGAGCAATATTCTCTAGAAAGCTATACTTGTAATCTTATTGGATGATTAGAGTTTTGTTCCACCCTATACCCACTTCATGAATTTGCACCCACCTCATGATTTTGCTCTATAACACTTCTTCTAGAGTATGAGATCTTCAGCACCTCACTGGGGCCCCCTTCTGCCTCTTCGAAGTTCTGTCAATAAAAGGTTTCAACTCTGAACCTCCAAAATTTCTTAGAATTCATTCAAGCTTTGGGAACACAAACTCTGCATATTTGAATGTTGGAAGTTATACTATTTCCCTTGTATCACTTGAAGATCTCATATCAAGAGCATCAAGTGGAGACAAGGTGCTCTTCTTCCTGGTTCCCTATGTGGCTGGCTTCTACAACAGAGACCAGATGCCCCTGCCACCAGCGGGGTTCAGAGGCACCCTTGCCTTTCTCTAGCTGCCCATGGCCTGGCCTGGGCTAACTGCAGGGACTTGTCCAGAGATAGCAGAGTCCCATGTGCTCTGGGAGGCAAGACCACAAACCTTTGGTTGCTGCTCCAGTGACACCAAATCCTGCACCTCAGAGAGGTCCCAGAGATAGAGCTGAGTATTCAAGTTCAGGTCCCTTTTTCAGTGACAGGTATGCAATAACGCAAAGAATGGCTGTTATGGTTGATACACTGTGTCAACTTGGGAAGTCTAGAGGTTTGGCTGAATGACTCAGCAGGAAGCCAGGGTGCTTACTTTGTATACATCCTGAGCCTGTGGAAGAAGAGGGCATGGAAATTATGGGAGTGCTACAGGGCGCCTGGATGGGGGTAGCTTGTTTACAGTGTAAGGAAGGTAGAAAAGAGGCTGCTTGCCCGCCATTCCTTCCTTTTGCTCTGGTTGTTTTTGATGTGTTCTGCGGCCATGAAAGTTTGCCCTCTACCCTGTGCCACTCTGTCTCAAAACCAGCCAAGTATGAACTGAAACTTCCACAAACTGTAAGCTAAATAAACCTTTCCTTCTTTCATTCTAAGCTTTGGGTATTTTGTCTCAGCAATGAGAGAAAAGTAACTAAGATAATGGCAAAACCATTTTTCTGAGAATCCTAGTAGAATTGCAGATACGTTTCAAACTGTGATGTTTGCTTATGATCTATCATGATTAGATGTCCAATTTCTCTTGGTCACTTGGTTTACCTTAGATAAAATACAAAGGGTCCTACAGGAAGCTCAAAGGTATGAAGGTAAGCAATATCCTATAAGAAGTGAAGGAAAGCATGCTGGAGAGATTGTTATCCCTGTGATAGAACCAAACATGGTCTACAGTACTGGTGATGGATAAGAAATGAGGACTGACATGAGAGCTGCTCTTATCATGGGAATGAAAATATTCATTAAATCTGTCAACCATGAAATGGTAAGAGAGATCACAGAGGGCAAAGAATAACATCTATCGCTCTTCCATAGCCAATTTTTAAAGTCTTTCAGAAATATACAAACTTAGTTCCACCTTCCAGAGAGGACTAGGCACTGAGGTGCCATCATTTCATTTCATTAGTAAATCAACCTGAAATATTCAAAACCCTTTAGATTGGCCACAACTCCTATGACCCAATTGCTGGATATAGTCTTATCTGAGTTTGCGATATATATGAGGGTTAGAAACAAAGCACCAGAATTATACCTCTCAGAAAATAGAGGCAGGGCACACGGCTATATTGAGCCAGTGTTGGGGCCTCCTCTGTGTGTGAGGAGGCTGAGGTGTCTGACTCATGGTGCAGTGATTCTTGCTGCTCCCAAAAAAGGGACCAGCAGTCAAAATGTTCACCTTCTACTTTGTTAAAGTGGTCCTGGAACAACTTACAGTGCACCTGTCCACAGACATCTAGGATCTCTTGGCGACCCTGCATTTCATGGAAAACAAATTCAGTGACTCTATTTTGTCTTTCTTCTCTGAAAATCTTCCTCTATATCTATAATCATAATTGGGGTTGAGGGGAGCCCTAGTCAGAGTTTCTTTATACTTCACATAATGTGTCAATTTCAAGATCAAATGTTCCAAATATACTTTACCTGTTGTACATGCCCACTCAGTGATCTAGAAGCATGGGACCTATTGACTGATCAATTCTTGAGGCAGTCTTTTCTCTCATACTGTCATTTATTGCAGGGGGCACCACAAAGACACATCTAAAGTCAGAGAACAGAGAAGAGAGTTTGTACTAGTAGGTAGTCTGCTGCACAAGGCTGATCAGGCAAGAGCATGTGGACTAAGGCGTGTGTGTTTTTCATAACATAAGGTTGGAAATAGGAAATATAGTTGAGGGAGTGCAGCTGTGGGTGGTTTTGTGCTTGATGGGAATTCGAGTAAAAAGGGTGTGGGAGTGAACATTGAAAGGCTGCACATCTGTGTGCCCAACACAAAACTCCGTGTGTCCATGTCCTCGGTGATGGAACTGGAGGCCCTGGGAGTGAAGACAGTTTTCTGTGGTTGCTGGCCACTCAGGTCCTCAGGAACAAACACAGAACATCTGCGGAGCTTCTGTGATTTGATGGGGGTTTGTGAAACTTTCATTCCCTTTTCTCCAAGTACAGAAGAATTTAGCCACATGGATGGAAGTTGATTCAGGCACTGGCTGACACAGATGTTCCCAGATACAGCTGCAGAGGCTTGGAGCTCAGCCTAAAGGAGACTTTCAAAGGCCTCTTTCATCTGTCCTGGGGTGGTAGAGAACTTTGGAGGAATTCACTTCCAGTATAAAACCTACCCACAAGGAGGAATATTCAACTGGTACACTTAGTCATTCTTTCCTTATTTAGAGAATTACTTTTTGAAAGAGCCAAAGGGATGCATCTGTGCATGAATGTGCATATATCTGTAGAATCTCAGCATGAAACATCCTGTTTTCTATGTAAAAGTTGTTTCACTCTGCTTTCTTAATTAGTGTTTCTGTCACATCACTGAATGGATTCAATGTCCCTGAACCTTTTTCACAATTAACTTTTTACTCCTCCTCCATATTTATCCTCCGTCCTCTCATTTGTCTTGTAGCAAAATCACTAAACTTATTTGTTTTTTTTTTTCTGTTAAATTGCATTTTGGGGCTATTTGTATATGCAGATTTTCATGGTGTGCATTACTGTTTTTGCTTTATGTTGTCTTCCTTTGTAGGTTGGATTTTCCATGTGGTGTTGTTCCTTGGTTTCTGCTAGTTCATTATTGGATCCAATCTGTATACAAACACGTTCACTTTCCATTTATCTTTCTTTTCCTTTTCTTTTTACTTTCTGCCACTCATATAACACTTGGAACCACCTTTTGCTCCACTTTCCTTTCCAGGTGCAAAAATAGTATTATCAAAACTCTTTTCTCTTTTGTTCTTTTCCTGGCTTTCTTTCCTCTTCCTTTCTTCCTTGTTTCTCTTTCTTTCTTTCTTTCTTTCTTTCTTTCTTTCTTTCTTTCTTTCTTTCTTTCTTTCTTTCTTTCTCTTTCTCTCTCTTCTTTCTTTCTCTTCCTCTCTCTCTCTCTTTCATTGTACATCTTTCTAACTTATGATATTTTATCATTCTAGGCCAAGGACAATTCATAGGCTATTCAATGATATGGCAATGTAGTCCAGCCATCTCCTGGTCATCTTGAGAACTGGTGTCCACTGTTCTAAGCAAGTGTGCTTGTCAAACTTGGAAAGAAAGAACTCCTGCAGACCATTGGAAATCAAAATCGAAATTGTCCTCCTTGCAATTACTCTTGATGAAATGAGTTTGGCAGACAGACAGTTTGTTTTTCTTCTCTAGCATAGAGCCATCCCAGCTGAACTGCTAAGGAAAAGAACTAGTTCAAACAATAAAGCTATTCCTGTAAACTTCTGAATCCTTTTCAAACAGCAAGACTGCAGTTCTGCTTTGGGTACAGACGGGTAAGAACCCGTTGACCCAGTTCAGTGCAGCTGGAATTGGCACCAACAGGGCTGCTGATGTTAGCTGGGGCCCCAGTTTGAGGAATCTCGCTGAGGCTGCGGGTCTCTGGTTCTTGGTGGTTTATCTAGCATCCCTCATTACATTCTTTCTTTCCCATAGGAAGCACAGAAATAAACTGCTGAGAAAAATTATCCCAAAGAATAGCAAAAAAAGTGCCATGTCTCTCATTACTGCTTCTCTCCTAGTCCACTTTTAAGATGGGCCAGGAAATATTCTGACCTGCTCCTTGTCACATTTGGGCATCGTCTCTGCAACACAATGGTAAAGTTTATTCATTTAGGGATTCAGAGGATGATACAGCTTTATCGCCCCTGAGTCTTCTGACAAATTACCACATTTCTCCTTTTGAACAGGCACATATACTTAGACATCATTGCACCATCTGACAGATTCTTCCCATCCCACTTAGTGAGCCTCATCATCCCCAGAGAGACTGAGGGTGTAGAGGCCACAGTAAACAGGGCCTATAAATACTTTTTAGAGGGAAGGCGCTAGCAAGATTCCCTCAGCATCCAGTAAAGGGCATCATGATTGTCTGCCAGTGGGAAATGACTTAGGAGGTTAAGAGTTGGCAAAGATGCTGAACAAGTGGGTGTGACCTGTCAGTTATGGAGGCAGAGAACACACACAGATCACAGGCTGTGGGATGACTGCAAAGCAACCTTACCCTGTACAAGGACCAAGCAAAAGCTCTCTCCTCATTTCTTCATTTTTAACTGGCATGAAGCCACGTGAGCCTTTGAGAGGACAGCTATGTTCTGAAGATCCCCCACTGAGTTTCTCATAGGACTATGGTCCTCAATGCCTTGGTCACATGGGGCAAAAGCAAGCCAGAAATGGGAGCTACAGAAGACACCCACCACTGCTGTCATAGCTCCTGGGAGCCTTTCAGCAGCCTGCTTACTCTCTAGAGCATAATTGTTTTCTACCTTGAAAAACGTACATTCTTAAACCCATTTCTGTGTGTCTTGTCGAATTCTTTGTTAAGGACATTGAAAACCCAGAGGAAATCTCCATGAGACCAACGAGTCTGTAGCAATAATGGGATTCTCAGTGTCTTATTAAACAGACATTATATCATATCCATCATAGAGCCACAGGTGAGGCAGGCAGAATAGAGCTTCAAGGGAGAAATGAAAATGTGTGTTATTTCCTTGTGAAATTTGTGTATCATAAGTTAATGTTTCTTTATAATAGACTGATCTTCAAGAATATCATAATATATACATTCTTTTAAAAAATTTTCTAAGGGACTGCACCCAAGTATGTTCTTCTGTGTTTACCTAGGGTGATGACTCTGACAAGACCCTGAATGCTTCCTATAGAGCAACATGTGTGGGACAAAGAGCATTAGTGTTTTATTCTACTAATGTCCACTGTGCTGCATCCCACTTGATCACAAGAGGATAGAAATAGTGCTGGGTGCCAGAGATGATGAACAGGATGCTGCCACTGGCTCTGCTCTTCTGATGTTGGTGTAATGCAGGAAGCAGGCTTGTTTTTTCCTCATTCTATCAAAAATCCAGAGTGAGTGGGAAAAATAATGGAAAAGGTGAAACTATCGAAAAGGAAATAATTTTTTTCTCTGAAAAGAGTATACTTTATACACCTGAGATACTTATGTAAAGTTTCCATATGGCTAGATGGTTCCATCCTAATTCTGAAGTTCAAGCACTTGGCAAATATTCACACAAAGAAAAATATGTGTATATGTGTACACAGGATATCTAACATAGTTGTACTACTGACTTTTATTGCTCCATTGAAAAGAACAGTTAATCTTTAAGTGTTTGATCAATCTTACATTTCTATATTTGTTCATCTGAGTATACAATTTGGAGATATCAATATGTAATACAACAACCATCATTAATTTCTTACCACCTTGTCTGATATTATGTATTGCTTGTACTGTTTCTGTGTTATTTTCTCAATGTTTGTGTGTTTGTTAATATGTTTTTGCTTTTTTACTTTTAAAATAAAAAATACCACCAATTTATGATCTGAAACAATGTACCCTACTAAATTAGTCTCATTGAGATAACAGGTGTTCTGGACAACTTATTTTTTCAATTAACTGATGGTCTACCAATTAGCGATTTAAACCTGCCTAAATAAAAAGAGCTATAAGTAAGTTTTCTTTTTTAAAAGGTGAAGAACCAACCACTGCTGCCCAATGTTTCACTTCCCTGGGATTGACTTAGACCTCATTTTCCATCTGGCACAATCGACCTACACCTGGGTCTTCCTCAGCTGGATCATTTAGAGATCCACAAGATGTTCTGTCTGCAGGTCCACTCTCAGCACTGCACTAAGTGACCCTGGCCCAGTTGTCAAATTGCTAAGTCTCACTGGATGAATCTCAATGGTAGCAAAAGGCCAGGGTGGAAATAAAATCAGGTTGGCCTACAAGTTTATAGTGACATTATGAAAGATCCATTCATATTTTTCACTGTTAGTTAGGTCGGGCCGGAAATGATGGAATCTTGATAATAATAACAAGGAAAACCAGTATCTCTCAGAAAGTTTACTAAATAGTTTCCAAGGAAAGATCAGCTATTCATTTCTCAAATGACAGATAAAAAATCTCAGAGCGAAGGAGAATGAGTAGATTCAGTGCACACATATGTGTCAGGCAAAGCTGAAACAAAGAATTGAGGCTTGCCATCTTGGTTGTGTTTTGATCTTGAGTCTCACTCAGCTCTTCTGGGGTGATGTTCCAGAGGATGGACTGCTCCTCCTCAGGAGCTGTAGAATCTGAGGAAGTGTCTCTCTACTCGATGTTTTGCTTTGATGTCCTGATTTTCTAGACAGATCTGTTAGGTAGTATATAGCAAATCATGCAGAGTTAGGCCATGGAAAGAGTCACTGCAGAAGATATAAACATAATACAACTTTAGATGGAAGCACACTCTTTGAAGGTCAGGACCCAGGGTAAAAATGGATTTTTTGACCTATCTGACACAGAGGAATAAACAATACACTATAATCAATATTACCTGGATGAATAAAGTCTAGATGAATATCAGTCACCTAGGTGGGTGACCAGAAAGTCCTGACTCATCTCTCCAAAAGTAGTCTTTGTCTTTTCCATGAACACTTGCTATGTGACTTTCTTCCTTGGTTGGATCAATATGACCATGTAATCTTGTAATCTTACTGGTATTATTTTGCCCCAAATTGTACCCACCATATGATTTTGCCTCCACCTCATGATTTAGCTCTATTAAACTTTCCTTGAGAAATAGGCTTGTTGGCATTCAAGGTTCCAGGTCCTCTTCTGTCTCTCTCAGGAGCTGACTTGAAATTTCTTATTCTTAACCTCCATTGTTCCTTAGAATTCATTCTTTATTTGTGGGGAATTTGACCTTGGCATACTGGGTATCTATCTGTAGGTTGATCATTATAAAATTTCCCTTACATCATTTGGAGGACTACCCTCCTGGGAGCCTAGTAATTTATCTTGCAGCTTAAACAGAAAAAGTGGCCTTTCCTGTTTATGCTGGATTTTTTTTTTTTTTTTTTTTTTTACTTTTCTTAAAAGCTTCTGGTTATGAAGAATGTGGAGCAGAAACAAAATGCAGTGTTAGGTAAACTGGGCCATTTCCCTCCAGTGCAGGATGTTCTCCTCTTGGGTATGGACTGGCAGGAACATCACAAAAGCACATGTTCTCACATTTCCTTAAATCTTTCATATAGACACTAAAATTTCAATAGCCCTGGGCATACTTAAAGTAGGGCTGCTCTTTCAAACTCTCTTATCAAATTAAAAAATGCAATGACTGTCCAACATTGGTAATCTAAGATAATTTTGGAACCACAAAATCATTTGGGCCCCCCTTTTAAGCAGCGGGCACACATTGACTAAACACTTGCTAGTTTTATTCAGGAGACTTTTTCAACTTGTGATTAAGAGAAGGCCTTTGAAGCAGAGCTCTACTTCTGAAGAGCTGTGTGGTCTTTGCAAGTTCCCACACATCCTAGTTCGTGTTTCTCCTTGATATATGTGTGAGATGAGTCATGTACTCTTCTGGTTATTGTGAAAATGACTAAAGCAAACTCATTCAAGGGGCTTGAAGAGTGCCCTCTGCATAGGAAGTACTTACAGGCTCTGTGGACTCCATTAAGCTCCCAGCTCCGGATGGAATTGTTCTGTGTCCGTGCATTCCTCCCTGCAGGGCCACACATGAACAAATCAGTGGAAGAGAAAATGTAACTCAGCCCAGGGAGGACTGAGTGACAATTCATTGTGAGACTAGTGCAGACCACTGCTTGCGGTGGTCCCACAGCTCTTAGTGGGTGAAAGTAATTATATATGTACGAAAACTAGAACAGCTATACATACTTCCTTTATTTTCTTTTCCATTGATAGTCTTTCATGTATTGTGTCCATTACTAGCTTAGTGTTATAAGAAATGTGGCATGGACAAAAGTTATACTTGTTTAACAATAACAAAGAGATAAAAACTAATAGGTGAAACAAAACCAAAAACAAGAGACCGCGTACTACTGGTTCACATTGTTGAAGAACTGTCTTTCCTCTACTGTCAGTACTTTCTGTTAACTTCAGGATGAGAATGACAGCAGTCATTGGAGAAAACCCTGCTGTCCTAGACCTGTGACTAGAGACTGCACTGGTGCGGCGTCTCTCTGAGAAGGTCCTTGTTAGCACACTGAGCCCACCTCTTAGGCTTCCTTTGTCCTCATTCGGGGTGTTTTTCAACTTTTTTCCCAACAAACTTCCAAACATGGCTATGAGAGTACTATAAATTTAGAAATAAATAAAAGTAATTCTTTATCTCAAAGTGCTATTAAAATTGTTTATTTTAATTTGCGAGTTCACTTTTTCAATTATAAGTTCTCGTGTTTAAAATCTGGCATTAAAAAAATTATTGAAAGGGATTAATAGAACATCACACATTCAAATCAGCCAGAGAACTTCTCTTGTGCACTTGTTATAAATTTCTTCACAGGATAAATAAATAGGCAATGAGACATAAGCAAATATGCAGCTTTAAAGTCACACATTTTCATTACAAAGTGAAACATTGGATATTAGATTAATAGTGTATATCTGTATGTGTTAGCCTGAACACACACTTCGAAGATATCAATATGTAAAGCAGCAACAAGCGGTGTTTTTTTTCTGTTGTTGCTGTTGTTGATGTTGTTGCTGTTGTTGATGTATGCCTGTTTTCTTTCTTGTCTTTGGATTTTTGGTTCTTGTGTTTTCTTTTTTTTTTTTTTTT